>SJYV01034426.1:0-15474 GCA_006410875.1 Neotragus pygmaeus | reverse complement strand
ACACACACACACACACACACACACACACACACACACACCACGTGACCTGTTATGACACACACACAGACCACGTGACCTGTTATGATAGTTCCATGGGGTCGCTGAGTCAGAAAGGTATGAGCCGCTGAGCGAGAACACACACACACACACCACGTGACCTGTAAGTGTATCAGATGCGCTCTGCTGCTTCAGGTTGGACAGAAAAAGACTTATTCTTTTGGTTAAACTGGCTGCTTCGCTCCACCTCACTGCCTTACCACCTGGCTCGCCACCATTTAGCGGAAGGGGAGGTGCGGTCCCTAGTTCCGATCGAGTCCCCGGTCACCCACAGGTGGCACTGCTCGGGGCTCTCCCGGGCCAGGGGTGTTCGTGTCCTCGCGGGGCGGTTGGTAGGGGGGGAGGAAGGAGGAGGTTCCTGCGTCCAGGAAACACCAGGGACGTTCCCGCGACTTCCCCGAAACTCCCGCTGGGTCCCCGGGCGTCGGACGCGTAAGCGACCCAGTCCCACCTTCAGTCTCAGAACCGCAGCAGAGGAGTGGGAACAGGTCGCCGCCGGCCTCCGGCAGCTGGGGGCGGAGCCCTCGCGGGCCGGCCGGGGCGGGGAGAGCCGAGGAGGGGGCGGGGCTCCAGGCACAGGGCTCCGCGGCTCCGGCGGACTTCAGTGTCCCGGGCTCCGCGAACCGGTGCGCTCCAGCCAGGTAAGGGCGCTGCCGGCCGGCGAGGGCGGCCCCGGGCCTGCGCCAGTCGGGGCGGAGAAGGGTGGGTGGGGATGTGTGCGGCGAGAGGAGGGTTCCAGCAGCCCAGAGGCTGACTCTCGTGGAACCAGGAAGGATTTTCTCTACCCCGCGCGGCCGTGAGCCCGAGCGCGCCGCCCCAGGTGAGGACCCCTGTCCCCTGCGGGCTACGGAGGGACAGGTGCGCGTCCCGGAGTAGCCGTGCCTTCCGGCGGCCGCAGCCTCTCCGTCCCCCGGGCTCCGGTGCTGGCTTTTCCCGAGGAGTGCCCGCCCTTCTTTAGAGTCTCGGGACAGAGGCCGCCCTGCAGCAAATTCAGCGTTGGGTTCACTTCCCAGCCGCGCCGCGGACTTCATTCCTGCTCTCTTCTTGGGCAGCAGCGAAGTCTTGATGCGAGAGTTGGCAGAATCGACAGACTTTCCACGGTTGCATGTGTCTGAGTGCCTCTCCCCACTAGCCTCACATTTTTAAATCTGGGAAACTGTGTTTGAATCTTGATAGCAGGGAGTCGGTGAATACATGTGTTGGGAAAACTAGGGCCTTGACTCGGGGGTGTGCGCTTTCCTACGGATCCTAAATTTCTTTTGGTTTGATTTTGTTTTTTTTCCTCCATGGAAGAACAAGTTGCTGTGTATCAGATTCGGAAACAGTCTCATCTGTTGCCATTCTTTGGAAACTGGAAGACTTGATTAGAAGGGTAGGTCTCAGTGTTAAGTTAGAACAACAGGATGACTGGTGGCTAAGTGGGTTTGAAGCTTATCCAAAATAGTTAAGTGTTCTGAGCATATACCCTGTGTTTTTCCAGTGAATGCCCATTTTTTTCCTCTTAGGAAATTCTGAGAATTCACTTTTTTTTCTAGATAATTCTTCCCCAAAGAGCTAGAAAGGAGGAAACACTCCAACAAACCAGTAGGTTTCCCAAGTAAGTTTAGGATTTAACAGGTTGGTTTGTGATACTGGTAGCTTAGTTGTTGAGAATTGCATGGAGTGTCGTGATTTATATGGAGAATAGAAAATGTGTATAATAGTCTCCTTAAGTATTTGAAAAAAAATTTTTTTCTTTTGGTTTAGGTACATTTTCATTGTTTAGGGAAAAACCATACTTTCCCAATATTCCAGTTAATCTGATCAGTATATTCTTTTGTCAGTTCTAGATGCTTACAGCATTTATGTTAATGATCTTGATTCTTCCCAGAGGGTGTGTACATTTTGGTTTGTAGAACTGTATGGGCAAGCATTGCAAACACATGGGAATCTGCGTTGTTTGATTGGCACACCTCTAGTTTGCCACACACAGGTTCTTGAACTAGAATTTTCACATCTTCCCAAATAGAAAAAAAAGAAAGAATATTCAGGTATGCTCTAGCACTGTCAACCTGTTCCTGCCTTACTGTGTATCAAAATAGTCATCATCTTTTGTCAGCAGCTAGTCACTCAAGGGCAGTCTATGTTTTATCAAATCATAGTGAATCTCAAGAAAAAGGCAATCTTTGCTTCCTAAGTTGACCCTGGACAGGATGGCTGGTGGCATTGTGGCTGTGTCTGGCCAGTTTTTGCCTGGGGAAGAATTGCTGGTAGAGACCTTCCTCTGTGTGTACAGAGCGCTGGCAGCCCCAGCCTTGCGCTCCAGGCATATCTCTACCTACAGGTTCCTCCAGGTTGACGGTTGGTGCCTCCCTTCCCCACCCCAGTTCTTCCAGCTCCTTGGCTTCCACCCCACTCCACTGCTCCCTGGGATTCCCACCCCTGGAGAGAATCATTTTCTTGTTCAGGGCAGGGATAGTCCATGTAATTGACAGGGCTGTTGACTCCCAGCTTGGTGCACAGATGCTGTTGATGATGGGGCTGCCCATTTCAGAGCCCTTATTGTGTTCTTTTTCCAGTGTACTCAGGCAAAGTGGAGCAACTGACGTTGAACCCAGATCAATCGCTGTGAAGGCTAGCTGCCTTGGTTGGATTAACTGGAGTCTGCTAGAAAGGAGTGCAATTGGTCCATGGTCCCTGGCAGTTCTAAAATTATCCCGTCCCAGGAGATTATGCCATGAGACTAGCTTTGTTGAAAAGAACCCCAGAGGAGAAAGGCATAGCAGTTGTCTTTACCTACAAGCATGCCTCCACCCAGGCTTGCCTTTGCATCACTGCTCTGGCTCAGCCAGTCCTTCTTGGTTTGGATTATAACTATTAACTTTCCCACTAAGTCTGACTGTTCAGAGCTCAGATGACCACAGCTGCATGGTCTAGATGTAGAAAATGATGTTTTCTTTTGTTTAGGTGAAACAAGGCTGGAATTTTCCCAAACAAATTGTTATTAGGGAAATAGAGCAAAAGCAAATAATAAAAGGGCACAGAAGCCACTATGCTTTTTGTTTTGTTATATTCTTCTCTTTCTTTTCAGTTTTAGTTTTAAACTTTTAATCCAAGTTACATTTTTCCCTCTCCAGAAATAAACACTTGTGATTCCCTGAGCTGGTTATATTGATATTTATTGCTTGTAGGGGATACTTGTAGTTGCATTTTTCAGTCTGAAGGATTATCTGTTCACTTCCCGCTGTGGAAGATGATGACTTGGTTCTCTTTTCCCCTCTGACCTCCCATCTAACCACAGCTTCCTTATTTTCCTATCCTTGCAATAGTTAAACAGTAATTAGATCAATATTCGTAGCCAAGCCAAGTGCAACTTCTTTTCTTTGGAGTCAGTAATTGCTTTGTTTGTTCACTGACTTAGCTTTTTATGTACTCATCGTTAATTTTACCCAAAGCTTTTGAATAGTTTTCAGATTCTTCCCTTGGAAGCATCAGGTATTCTGTCAATTGCATTTTTCTTGAAGAAGGTGTCCCTGAGCCTCCTGGCTTGCTCTAGTCTGGACTGACTGCCTTCTACATATGGGCACAGATGTCACCCTGAGGACCTCCCTTTGTCATCGTCCTGGGAATCCCCATCATTTCTCTCCTGTATCAGTTCTCCTGTTACCCGTGGCACATGCCTTTCTCATCTTTGTAGACTCCTTTGTTTTGGTATAGTCCATCCTCAGTAAGTTTCCTACTGAAGGCTGCATAGGATGTATATTTTTTTCTATTTAGTTTATTGATTTGTGTTTTGTTCATTTTATAGCAAGTGCTGAAAATATGTTTACCACTGTCAATTGATTGTGTATCTGACTGCAGAGTTATAGGATGGAAGATTTGAAGGCATTGTCTCATCATCCCCTTCTGGATTGTGGTGTTGCTGTTGAGAAATTCAGATTCCTTAATTGTTAAGAAATCTTAACAATTAACAATTGTAAAATTTTTCTGACACCTTAATTTTGTCTGTAACCTTTCTACACACCTGCTGTTTGTGGAAGGAAGTTTATAGAATTCCTTTCTGGAAGTTTATAGAATTTTCTCTTGGCCTCCATAATCCTGAAATTTTCATGTGTGCTACGATATGGGTCTGTTTTCATCCATTATTCTGGGTTCTTCCAGTCCAGAAATCTGTGTCTTTCAGTTTGGGAACTTTTCTTGAGTTATCTTATTGATCATTACTTTTCCTCTATGATGTCACTTTCAGAAAATTACTGTTCAGATACTAGATATTTTGGGCTGGATACTAGATATTTTCTTACCTTTTCTTTACTCTTATCTGTCTTTTTATTTCCTGTTTCTGTTTTGGGGGAGATTTTCTCAACATTATCATGAACTCCTTCCACTGAGTTTTTCATGAGTGTAATCAATCATATTTTAAATATTTAAAATTAAAAGCTTTTTGTTCCCTGGATATATATACATATGTATTTGTGTATGGCTTTTGTATTTATTTCTTTCTTGATTTTGTTTTATGGTTTCAGTGTCTTATCTTTCTGAGGAGTTTTTTTTTTTTTTTTTTCTTTTAAAGCTTTTTCCTTCCTGCACAGACTCAGTTTCCTCAGGTTGCTATTGTCTGTTTGTTTAGGTCTTTACCTTTTGTGTTAGAGACTTTCCTTGTATTTCTGATATCCTAACGTTGTCTACTCATATCTAAGTGGGGCATTAAAAAGCTAAAGATGTAGTGGATTTGTTGACTGGAAAATTCACTATTGGGTGATTTGGGGAGACTCTGATGTTAGTACCTCTTGGGCTGGTGAGGGTTCTCAGAAAAAGCTCTTGCAGGCTTTTTCCTGTCTGATGGGAAGAGCCTGGCTGTCAGGGATCTGGGAGCTAGGTGGAGAAGAGGCTGATTGTCTAGGCCATCTGCATGTTCATGTAACCCCTCCATGGTATTAAAACACCTTAGCTGTGGCTGACATATTCCAATACAGAGACCTTCTCTTTTCTGCCCTCTTTGCGAGTAGTTACATGTTCATGTAACTCCTCTGGGGGAAGAGGCAGGGAGGAAACTGCAGGTGTTTTTTTGCTGGGGTAGAGAAGGGGCAATCATTTAACTGCTCAGACTGGCTGAGACCTGGGAGACCTAATTCCTTCCTTAGGAGGCTTTCAATTTTCATTTTCGATCACCCCTCCCCCTATAGAGGGTGCCATTGTCTTGACTTATTTAGACTGCAAGGAGATCAAACTAGCCAATCCTAAAGGAAATCAACTCTGAATATTCACTGGAAAAACTGATGCTGAAGCTCCAATACTTTGGCCACCTGATCCGAAGAGCCAACTTTTTGGAAAAGACCCTGATGCTGGGAAAGATTGAGGGCAGGAGGAGAAGGGGACGACAGAGGACGGGATGGTTAGATGGGATCACCGACTCAGTGGACATGAGTTTGAGCAAACTCTGGGAGATAGTAAAGGACAGGGAAGCTTGGCATGCTGCAGTCCATGGGATCACAAAGAGTTGGACGACTAAGAGACTGAATGACAACAATTTAGCATTTTCAGATTCCATGGTATAAATCAGGGTGGATCTTGACTTCTCTTCACCCCACCAGAGTATTTTTACTATTGTCTCTTTTCTCATTTTCTCCATCCTTGTGGGTTTGTCCCTCAATTGTCATTTTATTGGACTCTCAGGCGGGAGAGAAAGCAGAAGGTTTGTTTACTCTGCTCTTAGTGCCTGAAGTGTAGCTTTCTTAACCACCCCTGCCAAGGGACTAGTGTGGTTTAGCCATGGCAGTGTGCTACCATTTTTCCTACCTTTATCCAGACTAAGCATTTTCTTTTCTTTTTAATTTAATTTATTTTTTTTTTACTTTTTGGGTGCACCATATGGCATGTGGGATCCTAGTTCCCTGGCCAGGGATCAAACCTGGGCCCCCTTCATTGGAAACATGAAGTCCTAACCACTGGACCACCAGGGAAGTCCCAGTAAACATTTTCTAACCACCCTGGGTGTATTTTCTCACCCAGCCAAGTTTAGGCCCCTCATTCCTTCTTATATCACTCTAAGGATCCCCTACCAGTTGATTCCAGTGGTCATAGGAAGCAAAACCCCTCTCCAGCCCTAGCTTGAGTAGAGTATAGCTTACTGGTCATAAAGCCCTGATTTCTGCTTCTCAAATTGGCTTTGTCTAGGAGGACTCATTATGTCACCTTGTCCTCTGAGTGTTACACCTTTCATTGAAACTCAGCCTCTATAAGTCTAATGCTTTAAGCTGGAAGGTGGGCCTGATGTCATTGTGGATCATGTGGTTTCCAGTGGAAATTATCATACGTCCTTCTGGAGGCATTTATCACATAGTTGCCTTACCAACAGCAACATCCTCTCTTCCGTTTTCAGAGTTCATGCCTTTTCTTGGAATGGGCACCAAGTTCCGGTTTCTGGCTTGGATGAGCAGGGATGATGGACTTACCCTGCTCCTCACAGATGATCACAACTTTCCCAACCCTGTTTAACCAGCTGAGACATTCTTCAGGCTCCCTTAATGCAGTGTGATCTTACAGCTTTCTATCTCAGTAGCTTGACAATACCAGCATGAGTTTCTGGTTACGCATAGAGGAGTGATGCAAGAGTTAGCTTCCACTGAAGTTGGAAGAGTGTTGATCACACACCACCTTATCTGTGTAGAAAAAGCAAGGCTCTATACCCTCATGATGGTGGCTATGCATTGGGAATCCAGAAAAACCAGTGCTGCCAGTTGCTACAGTGGAGCAGATACAGCAGTCATTCTGAAGAATGACAGCAAAAGATAGGATGGTTAGGAAACACTCAGCTGGAACTCACTAGATCCCATTGTGAACAAAAGCTTGGCCAAGGGGAATACCTTCGGTGCTCATTCTTCCCTCTGTATTTCCATAGATATCCTTCCCTTTTTCTAAACAGAACCTTTGAAGACATTGCGACATCTTTTTCCAAGTAGCATACCTTTTCTTTAATGTGCTCAGTAATTCATATAAGTTCTTCTTTTGTCTTCTTAGCTGAAATGTGAACTCTCCCAGGTGAAGAACGCATGTCTAATGAATACTAGATCATTGTATCAGATGAATTTTCCAGATAATTGTCAACACTTGACAGTTAAAATACACACACACACGTCATAATTATCCAAGTTGTATCCAGTAGCCTATATTCATTAAATTCTTTTTTAATCTATTATATTTTTAATTTTTTAAACTTTTAATTTTGTATCGGTATAGCTGATTAACAATATTGTATATTCACTAATTCTTGGTTATACTTTCACTTCTCTTTGGCTGAATAGACTGAAGCCGTACAGTATTCAATTTAAGTATTCCCAAGTATAGTGAAGAGGAACTAAAAAGCCTCTTGATGAAAGTGAAAGAGGAGAGTGAAAAAGTTGGCTTAAAGCTCAACATTCAGAAAACGAAGATCATGGCATCCGGTCCCATCACTTCATGGGAAATAGATGGGGAAACAGTGGAAACAGTGTCCAAAATCACTGCAGATGGTGACTGCAGCCATGAAATTAAAAGACGCTTACTCCTTGGAAGAAAAGTTATGACCAACCTAGATAGCATATTCAAAAGCAGAGACATTACCTTGCCAACAAAGTCCTTCTAGTCAAGGCTGTGGTTTTTCTAGTAGTCATGTATGGATGTGAGAGTTGGACTGTGAAGAAAGCTGAGTGCCGAAGACTTGATGCTTTTGAACTGTGGTGTTGGAGAANACCCATTGAGTCGGTGATGCCATCCAATCATTTCATCCTCTGTCATCCCCTTCTCCTCTAGCCTTCAATCTTTCCCAGCAGCAGGGTCTTTTCCAGTGAGTTAGTTCTTCACGTCAGGTGGCCAAAGTATTGGAGTTTCAGCTTCAGCACCAATCCTTCCAAAGAACAAGGCTATGGGTTTTCCAGTTGTCATGTATGGATGTGAGAGTTGGAGTATAAAGAAAGCTGAGAGATGAAGAATTGATGCTTTTGAACTGTGGTGTTGGAGAAGACTCTTGAGAGTCCCTTGGACTGCAAGGAGATCCAACCAGTCCATCCTAAAGGAAATCAGTCCTGGGTGTTCTTTGGAAGGACTGATGCTGAAGCTGAAACTCCAATACTTTGGCCACCTGATGCGAAGAGCTGACTCATTTGAAAAGACCCTGATGCTGGGAAAGATTGAAGGCAGGAGAAGAAGGGGGCAACAGAGGATGACACAGTTGGATGGCATCACCGACTCAATAGGCATGAGTTTGGGTAAACTCCCTGAATTAGTGATGGACAGGAAGGCCTGGTGTACTGAGGTTCATGGGGTCGCAGAGTCGGATACGACTGAGCAACTGAACTGAACTGAAAAGGGAGAAAGACATGAAAAAGTACAGGACTCAAGATCCCTCGGGGTCTGTCACTTTACAGCTGAGTTTTACTGAAGCACCTTTGGATGATGTTCTGTTTGTATGCTAGCCAAAATAACAAAACAGTGGGTGATCCCAAGATACAAATTCACTTACAAAAACAAGGAGGGAACTACCATTTGATAAATGCACAGACTAACTTTAGGCACTGTGTAGTTGGGTATGTGTGAAATTATGCAAAACATAAAATTGACCATTTTAACCACTTTAAAGTGTACAATACAATGGAATTAAGGACATTCACATTGTTGTGTGACCATCAACCCCCCCTTTTTTTTTGGACATGCCATGAGGCCTTCAGGAATCTTAATTCTCCAGTTAGTGATTCAAACTTCGCCCCTTGTGTTGGAAGCTTGGAGTCTTAACCACCCGACCACCAGGGAGGTCCCCAACCCCGTCTATCTTTAAAACTTTTTCATCATCCCAAATTGAAACTGCATACCCACTAAACAATACCTGCTCATTCCCTCTTACCCCTGGCACCTGGTAACCTCTATTCTACTTTCTGTCTCTATGAATTTGCTAAGTTCCTTTAAAAAAAAAAGTGGAATCATGTAGCTTGTCCTTTTGTGGTTGGCTTACTTCCCTTGGTATAAGGGTTTCAAGTTTCATCCGCGTTGTATCTATCTTGTGTCAGAACGTCCTTCCTTCTGGAAGCTAAATAATATCCCATTATATCTATAGACCGCAGTTTGCTTATCTGTTCATCTGTGCATGGGCACGGGGGCTGTTTCTACTTTTTGGCTACTATGGATAATGCTGCAGTGGACACTGATATACAACTGTCTGTTCAAGTCCCTGCTTTCAATTCTTTTGGATATACATCCAGAAATAGAATCGCTGAATTATATGGTGACTCTGTGCTTTATTTTGAGAAGCCACCATACTGACTTCTACGGAGGCTGCCGTACTGTATATTCTACCCAGCAATGCACAGGAGTTCTAATTTCTCTGCATCTCCACCGACATATTTTCAGTGTTTTGATAATAGCATGACCATCCAATTGGGTGTTAAGTAGATGCTTTCACCTGCTTGATGCCACTCATGCCTTACAGCACCCAGAAAGTTACATCCTACATGACAGGGGAGGAAATTCGTGTTCGGACAGGCTTCGTGGGTCAGGTGACTAGTAAGTGGCTGAGCCAGGATCTGAAAGGATACCTGGCTGGCTCCGAAGCCCTTATTCTTTCCACTGGAACACACTTCCTGCCCTGGGAAGCATGTGCTAACCCCCTCTGGAGCCCAGCCTGCCCCAAGATGTTCCAGGCGAGGGAGCAGCCACCACGGGCCACGTGAGTACCGGTAAGGTCATCCCTGCTTCTGGTTGACAAGAGGTGGTGAGGAAACACAGCCGCGCCCGTGGGGAGACACGGAGATGGCACGTTTGTTCTGGCCAGTGAGTGAGACACAGGAGAAGCAGCGGTGGGTGAAAAGGGGCCTTTCAAGAGCACATCCTGCAGGGAGCAGGGCGATCGGAGGGGGGAAGCTGGGAGCCAAGGAGGTATCTAGGGGGCCAGCAGGGAGCTGACGACTCCTCCAGGGCCTCAGGAACAAAGGCAGCAGGGATGTAAGAGACATGGGTTTGATCCCTGGGTCAGGAAGATCCGTTTGAGGAGGGCATGGCAACCCACTCCAGTATTCTTGTCTGGAGAATCCCATGGACAGAGGAGCCTGGCGGGTTATAGTCCTTAGGGTTGCAGAGTCAGACGCGGTTGAAGTGACTGAGCACACACACAGGCACCTTGACCCACGCCAGCAACATGCCCTGCGGGACCTCACGTGGTTTGGGCAGGGACCAGAATGCCAGTGTGCCTGTCCGGGTGCCAACCCCGATCCACCTTAGCCCACAGCCTGCTCTGCACCCTTCCCTCCCTGACAGCGGGCAGGTGCCAGCAAGCTCTATTAGCTGTACCGAAACCAAGGTCTACCTAGGGTCCCTGAGGCGAAGGAAGTGGTAAAGTCTATTTGGAAATTCATGTTCCTACCTTGCAGTATTTTCTTTGTATTTGTTTTTCCTTTGTTTTCTGGTTAAGTTACTTTTTTTAGTTCAGGCCGAGCTGTGCCGTCTGCAGGATCTTAGTTCCCCAACCAGGCATGGAACTCCTATTGGGAGCTAGTTGTTGTAACCAAATGTCGATCTTTGTCTTGCTGAAGGAAAGGGGAAGGGATTTCTTCAGACCCTAGCCAAGGTAGCCTGGGAGGGGAGAATGTTTATAGAGACAGAAAAAGCATCAGCAGGGTGGCTCCAGTTCCTGGGCTGGGCACAGTGTTTGACGTGGTGGGAGTCTGAGTGTGAAACCCAGAAGTGGAAGCTGAAGGGTTTAATTTCCTTCTGTAAGTCTGGCCCCTCTACTCTCCATTCAGTGAGGGATGGTCTTCCTTCAGCCTACCAGCCCTGGGCACTTTACCCACAGTTATCTCCTTTTTTGTGCTCAGTATCACAGTCATGTCCAACTCTTTGTGACTCCATAGACTATAGCCCACCAGGCTCCTCTGTCCATGGAACTTTCCAGGCAAGAATACTAGAGTGAGTTGCCATTTCCTTGTCCATTTTTTACTTTGAATTAATACTGGTTTTCATTATCAATCATAAAAAGCATCATTAATTTATGTATCATTTAGAAAAAAAATGCTGCCAAGTACCATGACATATCATAAAATGCACNCCAGGCAAGAATACTAGAGTGAGTTGCCATTTCCTTGTCCATTTTTTACTTTGAATTAATACTGGTTTTCATTATCAATCATAAAAAGCATCATTAATTTATGTATCATTTAGAAAAAAAATGCTGCCAAGTACCATGACATATCATAAAATGCACACCAATATCAGAAACATTTTCTAAAAAAGATGCATGCCCTAAAGATAAAACAAAAAATAAATGAAATGTTAAAAAAAAGAAAAAGAAGCAAAAACCTATCTCCATTCCAATACCAACCAACCAAACAAACAACCAGAAGAACCCATAAAAAATAAAAAATAGAAAAAAACACAACAAAAATAATCACCTTAGAATTGATAATTTCCTCGTGGTTTAGCTGGTAAAGAATTCGCCTGCAATGCGGGAGACCTGGGTTCAATCCCTGGGGTGGGACGATCCCCTGGAGAAGGGAAAGGCTACCCACTTCAGTATTCTTGCCCGGAGAGTTCCATGTACTACACAACTGAGTGACTTTCACTTTCTTTCACTTTAGAATTGATAATATGAAGTCTTCAATTTGTCTTCAAGCCATTTGCCAGTGTTTTCTACTAAGTTTGCCATAAAATTAGAATTAGAGACATTTTTTCCTCTAAGAAGAAGTCAGAATTCATTTAGGTGCTGATTTAACATTTCTACTGGTTACTGGATAACCTGGGTAAATCTGAAATACTTTACAAAGGGAGATAAAATCCAGATATAGCAGCAGCTGAAAGAACAAAATGACGTAAACACAGTTCAACTGGTTTTAAAGTGAAGGAGAATGCCAAAAAGGCTTGTAAACTATATTCCAGCCATGGGTTTTCTCCACCATATATATGTATATGTTTGAGTATTCAAATTTAATATATGTATAAACACTGCACGTATACATCTAAACAAGCTCACCATTCCTACCTTTTCTATTTTTTTTAATATGGATTATTTTTAAAGTCTTTATTGAGTTTGTTACAATATTGCTTCTGTTTTCTGTTTTGATTTTTTGGCCACCAGGCATGCGGGTTCTTAGCTCCCGGACCAGGGATTGAACCCTCAACCCATGAATTGGAAGGTGAAGTCTTAAACAGCGGAGCTCCAGGAGAGTCCCCACTTCTGCCTCTTCATAGACTAGCCATACTTCAAGGACTAGTGGGGTTGTACCTTTCCCATAAAGACAGAAATGGGCCTCTCTCCTCCTGAATTCCTACTTTGCTTGTACCACCTTTGTAACCTACTGTTCTAGTAGCTGTTTGCACACGTGGCAATAGGTTGTCATCTCATCAAAGATGGGGATGGTTTCTAACACATTCTCAAGATTTTAAAATACATTTTTAGGAGATTTAAAATGCCATGAACTCTAACCCTAAGTGTTTATTGTTAGTGTCCTGTCTTGTTTCAAAAGAGGTTTCATGTGGCTTACAGAGGGGTGTATGGTAGTACATCAACTAAAATACACGTGAGAAAAATCCTCAAAATACAAAGTGAGGGAATCAGGACAAAGTGAAAATGAAAGTAGGGAAATTGGGTGTAAGCAGGAACAAATTAGAACATAAAAGCATTCTAAAAGATCATGTTGCTGGAAATGAGCCCACATTTGGCTCTGAGCTTCCTAGAAGTCAAAGTGAAAAGGGAAACATCAAGAGTTGTAAGACCATGTCCATACACAAAAGACTGCTGCTGCTAAGAGTTTACATGCGGCAACTAAGATTCAGCACTGCTGCTGCTAAGTCATTTCAGTCGTGTCCGACTCTGTGCGACCCCATAGACGGCAGCCCACCAGGCTCCCCTGTCCCTGGGATTCTCCAGGCAAGAACACTGGAATGGGTTGCCATTTCCTTCTCCAGTGCATGAAAGTGAAAAGTGAAAGTGAAGTCACTCAGTCGTGTCTGACTCTTAGAGACCCCATGGACTGCAGCCTTACAGGCTGTTCCATCCATGGGATTTTCCAGGTGAGAGCACTGGAGTGGGGTGCCATTGCCTTCTCCAACATCCTATAAGGGACCAAAAGGCAAGCAAATCCTCTAGCCCCAGCCCCTCCTTCTTACTTGGCGAGTCTGGAAGAACTCATTGGACTTAGGTGGTCTCATGCCTTTCTGCCCCCCACTCCCACCTCCAGGGACCTGTCAGTTGGACATGACTGACCTCTCTCCTCTAGGCAGTGTGGTTTACAGGTCTCATTTGGGGGTTAAGTATTAGGAAGTCTTGCACTGATAGAATCTCTGACCTCCAACTGCGCCTTTGTCAGCAAAAAATTTTGGTTCCAGCTCCCTAACTCCTTGATTTTATGTCTTAGCTGATGCTGAACCCCAATGAGGGAGAAAGGCACCATTACTTGTGCCCCTTCAAACACCCAACATGATTGAATATGTATTAGTAATTCTAGATCCCTGCTGAAAAACAATTATAGGATTTCCCTCATGGTCCAGTGGTTAAGAATTCCCTTGCACTGGGGGGAACATGGGTTCAATCCCTGGTCCAGGAACGAGTCACACTGCCGTGCAGCTGAGCCTGTGCTCTAGTGCCTGTGAAGGGCAACAAGAGAAGCCACCGCGATGAGAAGCCCGTGCACCGCAACTACAGAGAGGCGCCCGCCTGTTGCAGCTAGAGAAAGTCCGCACACAGCAACGAAAACCCAGTGCAGCCAAAAGTAAATAAATAAAAGACACTTATTAAATTCAAGGTAGGCTAAAAGTCATAAACTTTGCTTTGAGTGTTATCTTCAGACACTTTTGGTATTCTGCAAAGAAATGACTTTTTTTTTTTGGCCATGCCTCACGGCTTGGGGGTCGTGACCAGGAACTGAACCCGTGTCCTTCGCAGGGCTGCCAGGGAATGCCCATGAATTGATTTTGATTGACTTTTATCTGAGTTAAATGCTGTCAGTGGTACTCTGACCTCCCCTACGGAGAGGGCTGGGCCACTATTGTAATTTTGCAAATTAATCTTTCTGCTCCCTTTTTCCTTCAGGGCAAAGACTGTTGTATTCGTGTGATACACCTAGCCAGGCACAGAGTAATCAATCCATATACATGTGTTGCATGAACAAATAAGAAGCNCTGGGCCACTATTGTAATTTTGCAAATTAATCTTTCTGCTCCCTTTTTCCTTCAGGGCAAAGACTGTTGTATTCGTGTGATACACCTAGCCAGGCACAGAGTAATCAATCCATATACATGTGTTGCATGAACAAATAAGAAGCCAACACTGCTTGTCTCCCCTAAAGCTCGGATGCTAATAAATTTTGTTTTTCCTCTTGGAAGAAGAACTGCCTTTGGGAAAAGACTTCAACAAATCAGCTTGTGATAGAAGTGAGAGACCTTGACAGAAGAAGAGACGGCTAAGCTAAGCTGACTCTCTCTCTTTTTTCTCCTAATGGGGAAGATGGGAAAAAGGGAGGAGGAGCGGGAACAGCCAGGAGCTGGGCTGAGCTACTGGATAAGGGAAGTTGAAGCTGGTGGGTGAGGATACTGTAGACGCAGGGACACCCACCGTTGCAGCGCTGGAAGGTCATGTTCTCTCTTTTTTCCCGCATTTTGTCAATGACTGTGAGAATAAACACATTACTAGGAATCTTCGGGCGGGTCTTGGATTTCCTCAGAGAGTACATGCCAGTCGCATCCGGGTTTCCTGGGGACCGGAGACCCCAGCAGACATATGTGTTACAGAAAAAATAATGTGTAGTAAATTGCTTGAAGAATATTCTGTCCATTCCAGATCATAAAATAATTTTATCTTTGAGTCAATCCAGACCTCAGAAACCTGAAAGGCAGGATCCTTTGATCGGCCTGCTAGCAGAATTACTGCTACGGAATTGAGCTGGAACCTTAGGGCTGCTTTGAAGGAGACGGTAAGAAATAAGCCACAGCGAATTCCCTAGCGGTCCGGTGGTTAGGACTCCGCGCTTTCACTGCCAGACTGGGTTCAATCCTTGGTCAGGGAACTAAGATCCCACAGGCCGTGTGATGTGGCAAGACGAACAAACAAAAATAACTGTGTGTGTAAGCCACTACTACACTTTCTGATTTGCTGCAGGGGTATTTACTGCTGGGGGCTCATGGGAGGAATGCCTTGTGCGTCTCATCAGCGGACACTGCTTGATTGCGTCAGGTCCTGGTCGCACCACGAGCGCTCTTTCTGTGGCACGCAGAATCCCTAGTTGTGGTTCGCAGGCTCAGTACTTGCAGCCAGGTGTCTTAGCGTGCGGGATCTTCTTTCTCCGACTAGGGACTGAACTCATGTCCCCTGCGTGGCATGGTGGATTCTTAACCACTGGACCACCCAGGAAGTCCCTATTCAGTTCAGTTCAGTCGCTCAGTCGTGTCCGACTCTTTGCGACCCCATGAATTGCAGCACGCCAG
>SJYV01034425.1:0-12235 GCA_006410875.1 Neotragus pygmaeus | reverse complement strand
CTTTTATCCATACCAACCTTTCCCTAAAACATTGGCTTCTTTTCAATTGTTTTTCTCTTTTTTTTCTTCCTCAGATAATACTGCACAGGAAAAAGGCAAGTCAATTTTTTTTTCACCTATACTTAGTTCTTGCTTTATCTGTTACTTGCACCTTAAAAAAAAAAAAAAACTTCTGTCATTTTATATCATCTAAATTTTATCTTTTTTCATCCTTTCCTTTTTACTAAAACACTGGTTTCTTTTCAATTGCTTTTCTCTTCCTTTTTTCTTTTTCTCAGGTAAGATTATACTGATGTAAGGTGAGTAGGGAGGAAAGAAAGTGAACCGAGCAATCAGGCAAAGAAAAGGGAAATTTACTAGACGGAAACAAGACAGTGACTGACCCTTAAGGAGAACCAGTGTCTTCCCTTTTAGATGCAGTCTTTCTTATAACACGACAATGAAAAGTTCTCTGAAAGGATGGTTAATTACTAGCCTTTAGCTGAGTCCTGCAGTCATGTAGCCAGAGGTCTGGAATCTGGTGGGCTCATAGCCTGGAGAATGTCGACACCAGTGGGAAAACAGAATATTGTTTGGGCAACTTGGTCCGTCTCAAGGGTCACTGTGACTTTATTCTTTGTTTTCAAGGTCAATATAATGAGCTATTTCTACCAGGAGACCCCATGAAGGTCCTCTCACTCCCGCCATTTTGATTTAGGATAAGAGCCAAAGGTCAATCTTCTGTAACTGCTTCCTGTGGGACAGGGACGTTGTAGGGGTAAGATGAGAAAAGGTTGGAATATGGGTCAAGGGGATTTGGGTGGGGCCAAAGTTTGTGATAATCTGATCGAGTTAGAAATAGCTTCTGGATAGTTTGGTTGGTGAAGGCTTGTAAGTGGTCCTGAAGAAATTTTGAAAAAAAAGAAGATTTATTAAACATGGGCAGAAACTTAGAATAAGGGTAAGTAGAAGGAGAGGGTCTAGAAAAGGTAGAACCCAGTGCATCCAATTCCAACTGTTTAGCCAGTTTTCCCATGAATTGCTGAGGTGTCAACATATTTCGAGGTCCTGTTTGTCAGATTTCTTGCTGCTTCCTGATTTGTTGGTGGAGATGTAGCAAGCTTCCTCCAAAAGTAGACATAGACCCCTTTTTTCTGCAGTTAGAAGATCTAATCTCCTTCTATTTTGGAGGATCACGGCAGCCAGGGAAGCTAGCTGGTTTCGGATAGTGATAAGACTAGTAGCTATTTGGTCTAGGCTCTCAGTGAGGTCTTTAGAAAGGCTTTGGTAGTAATTTAAAGAGGTTGTGAGTCCTGCAGTCCCTGTTCCAATCCCAGTTTCTATTCCTACACTGATTAACAGAGGAATGAATTGAATTGCCCATTTGGGTCAGTTATGAATTAGTGGGATAGGGAGGGTCTGATATTTAGGAGCAATAGAAAGATCCAGGGCTAATTATACCAGGGTGCATGTTCCTGTCCAATTAGTAGGAAAACATAAATAGGTGGTGGCTCCAAATAAGAAAAATATTCCAAGTGTAAGAAAACGACAGCTGAAATTAATAGCAAATAGGAGTCTTTCTGGGAATTTGTTAGTAGTTTCTGAGACTGACAGTGAACTCACCAGTGTAGCCCCCACAGAAGGAGTATTTACACCATATGCAGAAGGGAGTCTCCCTGAGAAAGTGAAAGAATGTCCTGAAGTTCCTGATATGTTGTAGACAGATAGGCCTGAAGGAAAGGAGAGATGTGAAGTATAATTATAGAGGTGCAGTGGCATAGTTCCTAGTTGGGGGTAAGAATTGCTTACAGAGTTTTGTCTAGAAAAACAGAAAGGAGTCTGTTGTTGTAGATGAATGTCAGAGGTTGGGGGGGTGGGGGGTGCAGTGGCGCATCTTCCTATAGCTGGTCCTTTATGAGTAAAAGTGAGATCTGTAAGAAGGGAGGTCAGTATCCTGTCAGGACTGTGAATTTGATCAATTGAATATAAATAACACATGTATGATGAAAAGATTCTCCTCTGTATGAGTCATAAAGAGAGTTGTTTATCTGAGTCCATTAGCCTGTGGAAATGGGATGCACCTATCCTACAGGAGAGGAGATGGATAAACAAATCCAACAATCACTGGCCAGGGTTAGATTTTAGGTATTGAGTAAACGATGGATCAGATTTAGAGTTCTGAATAGGTAGGCAAGGTTTGGGGAAGGGTGAGTTATAGGCAGGGTATTATTGTGAGGTTTGGACTGTAAAAGAAGAGGGAGTAATAGTGAAATCATGATGTGATGTCTATGTCTAAGGGAAGAAAATTATAAAAATAAGAATCCAAGTGTAGAAATAAATTTGGGTTGGTATGAACTCTATGAAATCTCCCTGGAGCCCAAGATTGTTATAAAGTCAAGGAGTAAAGGGCGATCAGTAACAATGGTGTCTCCAGGAAAGGTAAGGGTTTGTGTTACTATGTGAAGAAAAGTGGATAACGAATTCATCTAGGCGGATCACAGTAAGAGGAGGATCATGCTCAAAANGAGAGTCCCTTGGACTGCAAGGAGATCCAACCAGTCCATTCTGAAGGAGATCAACCCTGGGATTTCTTTGGAAGGAATGATGCTGAAGCTGAAACTCCAGTACTTTGGCCACCTCATGCGAAGAGTTGACTCATTGGAAAAGACTCTGATGCTGGGAGGGATTGGGGGCAGGAGGAGAAGGGGACGACCGAGGATGAGATGGCTGGATGGCATCACCAACTCGATGTACATGAGTCTGAGTGAACTCCGCGAGATGGTGATGAACAGGGAGGCCTGGCGTGCTGCAATTCATGGAGTCACAACGAGTCGGACACGACTGAGTGACTGAACTGAACTGAACAAACATGCTATATATTTTTAAATTAATTTAATTGGAGGATAATTCAAGCATGCCATATTATAATAGAGAAAGGTTAATATCAACTCAGAAAACACTTCCCCCAAGAAATTATGTTATAGCAGTAGTATTCTGGTTATATCCTTCAAAAAATAATAAAAATACATACTTTTCCAACTTTTTTTAGATAGTTCAAGGTTCAGTTCAGTCGCTCAGTCGTGTCCGACTCTTTGCGACCCCATGAATCGCAGCACGCCAGGCCTCCCTGTCCATCACCAACTCCTGGATTTCATTCAGACTCAGGTCCATCGAGTCAGTGATGCCATCCAGCCATCTCATCCTCGGTCGTCCCCTTATCCTCCTGCCCCCAATCCCTCCCAGCATCAGACTCTTTTCCAATGAGTCAACTCTTTGCATGAGGTGACCAAAGTATTGGAGTTTCAGCTTTAGCCTCATTCCTTCCAAAGAAATCCCAGGGCTCATCTCCTTCAGAATGGACTGGTTGGATCTCCTTGCAGTCCAAGGGACTCTCAAGAGTCTTCTCCAACACCACAGTTCAAAAGCATCAATTCTTCGGTGCTCAGCTTTCTTCACAGTCCAACTCTCATATCCATATATGACCACAGGAGAAACCACAGCCTTGACTAGACAGACCTTAGTCGGCAAAGGTTAGAAATACATAATTCAAGTTCAAGGTTAGAAATACATAATTATGCTATATGCATATTAATATGTATGTTCAGTTGCTCAGTTGGGACCAACTCTTTGTGACCCCATTGTCACAAAGGCTCCTCTGTTCGTGGAATTCTCCAGACAAGAATACTGAATGGGTAGCCATTCTCTTCTCTAGGACGTCTTCCTGACCCAGGGATGGAACCATAGTCTTCTGTGTTGTAAGCAGGTTCTTTACTGTCAAAGCCACCAGAGAAGCAGAACATGCATAGATTATCATATGGTCTGTGCTTAAATACCTTGCAGATTTTTATCATATTTTGGTTTTTCTTTGCTTATAATGTTATCCTTCTCCCCTACATTAAGGGAAATACCTTGGTTCCCTTTCTTAATTTTTAGATAATACTCTCTGTGTTTATTAAATTAAATTATATTTAAGTCCCATTTGTTTATTTTTGTTTTTATTCTCATTATTCTAAATGGGTCAGAAAGCATCTTGCTGCGATTTATGTCAGAGTATTGTTCTGCCTATGTTTTCCTCAAAGAGTTTTGCAGTGTCTGGCCTTGCATTAGGTCTTTAATCCATTTTGAGTTTATTTTTGTGTATGGTGTTAGGAAGTGTCCTAATTTCTCTCTCTTACATGTCCAGTTTTCCCAGCACCACTTACTGAAGAGGCTGCCTTTTCTACATTGTACATTCTTGCCACCTTTGTCAAAGACTAGGGGACCATAGGTACTGGCTTTGTTGCTGGGCTTCCTGTCATGTCCCACTCATCTGTATTTCTGTTTTTGTGCCAGTATGATACTGTTTTAATTACTTTAGCTTTGTAATGTAGTCTGAAGTCAGGAAGCCTGATTGCTCCAGCTCTGGTTTTCTTTCTCAAGATTACTTTGGCTATTTGGGGTCTTTTGTGTTTCTATACTAAGTAAAATTTTTTGATCTAATTCTGTGAAAAATGCCATTGATAGTTTGATAGGGATTGTGTTGAATCTGTAGATTGCTTTGGGTAGTATGGTCATTTTTACGATATTGATTCTTCTAATCCAAGAACATGGTGTGTCTAAATGTCCATCAACAGATGAATAGATAAAGAAGATGTGGTATATATGTACAGTAGAGTATTACTCAGCCGTAAACAGGAGTGAAATTGGGTCATTTGGAGTGATGTGGATGGACCTAGAGTCTGTCATACAGAGTGAAGTAAGTCAGAGAAAAATGACATATATTAACGCACGTGTGTGGGATCTAGAAAAATGGTACAGATGAACCTATTTTCAGGGCAGGAATAGAGACAGACATAGAGAACAGACTTGTGGGCCCTGGGGTGGCTGGGAAGGGGAGGGTGGATTTGGGAGGTAGGTTTGACGTATACACACTACCAGGTGTAAAATAGATAGCAGTGGAGACCTGCAGTGCAGCACAGGGAGCTCAGTGCGGTGCTCTGTGAGTACCTGGGGGGACGGGATGGTGGGGAAGAGGTCCAAGAGGGACAGATGTGTACATACAGCTGATTCACACTGCTGTATAGCAGAAACTGACACAACCTCCTAAAGCAGTTGTACTCCAAAAATCATATTTAGATGCATGTAATAAATTGGTGAATGCAGACAAATAATGATGATTATCTTTTCTCCTCATGGCCTTAGAATATTTTGTTTTTTTCTAATCTCCATGATACATATAGGACTTACATATTTTAAAAAGTGTGTGGGTGAAAGGTTATACTTGCCTATTAGCTTTCGCCTGAAGAAAAATTTATGTTATATATATATTTTTTTCAAGACAAAGCAAAGCTAATCTTATCATAGAAAATTACTCTTCATATTGATAGTGTTTTTTCTTATTTCTGTTGCCTTTCACTCAAAAGTATCCTTAGTTAAAATTTCTATTTTATGCTACTAGATGTGCATAGTCACAACTTTGATTACAGAATAATAATAATAGCCAGTGTTAACTGATAGCTTATAATGGGTTAGAAAACAGTAGTGTCTTATGTGTATTAATTGATTTATTATTACAATAATCCTCTGATGTAAATACTATTATTCCATTTTTATTTTTGCATATTTTCATTATGCCAATATTATTTTTTCAAATAAGAAAGATTTGACAAAGGTTACTTGTCCAAGGTCACATAGCCTGCAATTTAAAGTGTTGTGATTCATGTCCAGGTGCCTGGATCCAGGATCTCTGCCCCTACCATTGATACTGGTGTGCCTCTATAATGTGAAATTGTATATTCTGAATAATGATATAAAAGGCTTCTAGTATAAGGTGGCTCACTGGTAAAGAATCAGCCTGCCAGTGTATGAGACACAGGAGATGCAGATTCCATCCCTGAAATCAGAAGATCCCTTGGAGAAGAAAATGGCAACCCACTCCAGTATTCTTCCCTGGAGAATGCCATGGACAGAGGAGCCTGGTGGGCTACAATCAGTGGGGTTGCAAAGAGTCAAACATAACTTAGCAACTAAACACACCACCACCATCATAAGTAGGAATATAAATAAAATTAAGCCAGAATGTATCCTTTTATTTCATTTTTAAATTGTCACTTTTCTTTTTGGACAAGCTGTGTTAAAATTTCTTTTTTTTCAATTTTTTTAATTGAACTATATTTGATTTACAATATTGTGTTAGTTTCAGGTGTACAACAAAGTTACTCAGTTTTATATAACTTCTTTCCCATGATAGGTTGTTATGTGTGTGAGTCTGTTTCTGTTTGTAAATAACTTTATTTGTATTATTTTTTTATATTCACCTGTCATAGGTGATTTTGTCATATTTGACTGACTTAGTATGATAATCTCAGAGTCCATCCATGTTTCTGCAAATGTCAGTATTTCACCATTTTTTAGGGGTGGGCAACATTCCATTATGTATATATACGTATGTGTGTGTGCATACATGTATATATACATACAACATCTTTTTTATCCGTTCATCTGTTAATGGACATTTAGGTTGTTAGGTCCTATAATTTAGGACATTATATTCAGAATATAATACAGATCTCACATTAATATGCCTCCAGGTGTCTGCATTATACCTGCTCATTTTGTCATTTTCTTACTTTTCTTTATTACCTAAGTATGTGGGCCTTAGTAACTTTATGTTAAGCATGCAGTGATTCCAGGTGATGTGCTTGTGTCCTAATGTCTTAATAAGCTGGAGAAGTCTTATATGAATGGGCTGTAGTGTAAATTTTGTTCAATAATGCTAGATTTGTAGTGCCCTTTCCAGATTTCCTTCTGTGGGAAGAGAGATGAAAATATATGCGCTATATAATGTATTATGTTGCCTTTTGTGATATTTTTAAAAAGTCTGCTAATCTGTAGATTCATTTCAATTTGTGTCTATTAAATATACTGTTTATCATGAGATTTTATTATACTGTCTAATTTCAGTCACTGTGTAGTAAAAGTACTAACCCTAATTTTAATTTCTGTCTCTTCATAGGGAAATATGAGAGCCACACACGTGTTCACACAGGTGAGAAGCCCTTTGAGTGTGATATTTGCCACCAGCGCTATTCAACAAAGTCTAACCTAACTGTTCACAGAAAGAAGCACAGTAATGAAACAGAATTTCATAAGAAGGAGCACAAGTGCCCTTACTGTAATAAACTTCATGCAAGCAAGAAGACTTTAGCCAAGCATGTTAAGAGGCAAGTATGATCTTGCTTCCATAGTAGACTCTAATATGCCTTCTCATTTAAATATGTAGTGAGCCAAACACACCTATGGAGTGCTTGTCTCCACTCCTTTCATTGCTTAAAATTTTCTAGATGACAATTTTTTTAAGAAAAGAACAGCAAATATTAGTTCATACTTGTGAGATTAAGTTTTTTGAGGTTGAAACAAAAACAACAATCTATATTCTAGAAATTTAAGAAACCGCATTTTTATTATCCTTGGTTTTGTGTCTTGGGTTTTGACAAGTATATTTTCAGCATATATGATTATACAACTCCAGAAAACTTACTCCTCATGCTCAGCTTTGTCTTTAGTATATAAAAATTTGTGAGAGAATATTTATATTTAACTGAGAAATTAAACTATGGACTAAAGTGAGTTGCCTTGAAGATTCTCTGTGAATAGATAGGTTCCTGAATATATTTTAAATGATTACATTTTACTTTGACTATTTCTGCATAAATTTAGGCACACACATTCATATATTAAAATGATAGTGATTCTAAAATACTCAGATGTGTCTGTCTCTAATAAAGGAATCACTGCTTGATTCTTGTAATTAACTGTTAACATGTCAAATAGATTACTGACTTAACTAATATCATCTTTTCCTAACAGTCTTTTAATTTTTTTTCTTGTAGATTTCATCCTGAAAATGCACAGGAATTTATTTCCATTAAGAAGACTAAGAGTGAAAGTTGGAAATGTGATGTAAGAGATTTTAATTTGTAGTAGAAAACCCTAAATTAAATGTAGTGTGAACTTTTGTGAAAGTAATTAAATTTTAAAGTAATATAAACTTAGCTTATATCACTTTTAGAATCCTTTATACAGTGTTATTCTAATATTTTTACAAATTAAGCCTGGTATGAGTTACTTTTTGGATGATGGACCTGAAAAATAGAAGTCCTAGATTATATTTTTATTGTAACCACTATAACATGTTTCTATAGTTGTCTATATAAATTGTGACATTACTGTTGCATACAATATAAAATATTAGAATTTTCCCTCCACTTCTGATTATTAGTGGCTATGTGTAAAACCACCTGAAAACTTAGCAGCCTTAAATTACTGTTTCACTTTCATCTCATTATTTTCTGGGTCAGTAATAGCAATGAGGCAGGAGTTTGCTAGGTAATTCTTCTGTCCCATGCAGCGCCAGCTGAAGTCACTCAGTTGTTTTCAGCTGGTGGGTGGTCCATCTGGTCCGGTCTGGTCTGGTTTGGAGCTCCTCCCAAAGCGTCTCACTCTCCTGGCTGGAGGCTGGTGTTGGTCTGCAGCTAGGAGCTCTGCCAGTCCGCTGGCCGGGGCCACTTCCTGGAGCTGCTTGAGCTTCCTTCTAGCATGGCACCTGGGCTCCAGGAGGGAAAGAGTGTTCCAGGAAGCCAAGGTGAGAAATATCAAGCTTCTTACAGCCTGACCTTGGAAGTCTCAGAGCACCACTTCTAGCATGTTCTATTGGTCACACAAGCCACTCCAGCCAGGGAAAATTTAAGGGGAGCGGAATCAGTCTCTATTTTACAATGATAAGAGAAGCAATGAATTTATAGGTATTTTTTATTCTTCTATACCCCCTAAGTCAGTCAGTTCAGTTTGGTCGCTCAGTTGTGTCCGACTCTTTGCAACCCCATGAATCGCAGCACGCCAGGCCTCCCTGTCCATCACCATCTCCCAGAGTTCACTCAGACTCAACGTCCATCGAGTCAGTGATGCCATCCAGCCATCTCATCCTCGGTCATCCCCTTCTCCTCCTGCCCCCAATCCCTCCCAGCATCAGAGTCTTTTCCAGTGAGTCAACTCTTCGCATGAGGTGGCCAAAGTACTGGAGTTTCAGCTTCAGCATCATTCCTTCCAAAGAAATCCCAGGGCTGATCTTCAGAATGGACTGGTTGGATCTCCTTGCAGTCCAANGAGTCTTTTCCAGTGAGTCAACTCTTCGCATGAGGTGGCCAAAGTACTGGAGTTTCAGCTTCAGCATCATTCCTTCCAAAGAAATCCCAGGGCTGATCTTCAGAATGGACTGGTTGGATCTCCTTGCAGTCCAAGCGATGCTCAAGAGTCTTCTCCAACACCACAGTTCAAAAGCATCAGTTCTTCGGTGCTCAGCTTTCTTCACAGTCCAACTCTCACATCCATACATGACCACTGGAAAAACCATAGCCTTGACTAGATGGACCTTTGTTGGCAAAGTAATGTCTCTGCTTTTCAATATTCTATCTAGGTTGGTTATAACTTTTCTTCCAAGGAGTAAGCGTCTTTTAATTTCATGGCTGCAATCACCATCTGCAGTGATTTTGGAGCCCAAAAAAATAAAGTCTGACACTGTTTCCACTGTTTCCCCATCTATTTCCCATGAAGTGATGGGACCAGATGCCATAATCTTCGTTTTCTGAATGTTGAGCTTTAAGCCAACTTTTTCACTCTCCTCTTTCACTTTTACTTTTCACCCCCTAAAGTAGTTTTTCATTATTTAGGTAAATACTGTTTAAATGAGTCACCAGCTGTCATTTTGTCTTCTTTACTCCAAGGCCTCAGTTTATGTGTATTCTCACCATTTCTCTGATCTCAGCTTCTAGGAATTAAGGTTAATTATTTGGATCTTAGTGGTTTCCTTACCTTATTAAGTTTTATCATTCTCACATGTAAAATGATAATAATTGTATCTACCTCCTAGGTTTGTTGTGAGAATTAAGTAAAATAATCCATGAATCACTTAGCTTTGTGCCTGGCATATAGTACATGCCATGTTGTTACATCTGGTGTGTAGTACATGTCTTGTTATTACAGCAGCCTGTCTCCGCCCCCGTCCCCACTTTCGAAGTTTGATGTCTACCAGATTTTTTTTAAAGTTGTTTCTATTCTTTCTGACCACTTTTAAGAGACAAACTTTCAAGTAATTTTTCTGAGGTTTTTTTAATTCCAATTCCTAATCAAATATATGGCTAGTATGACATATAATTAGTTTTTAGATATACATTTAATGGATTTAGAAATGTTAACCAGGATTAAGATTACTATATAATCTGAGGAATTAGCCTATTAGAAATGTAAGATGTTGAATTTCACCTACCTTTAGTACTAATTTAGAATAATTTCTTGCTATAATTCCTCCGGGGCTTCCCTGGTGGCTCAGTCAGTAAAGAATCTGCCTGCAATGTGGAGACCTGGGTTCATTCAAACCCTGGATTGGGAAGATCCCCTGGAGGAGGGCATGGCAACTCACTCCAGTATTGTTGCCTGGAGAATCCTCATGGACAGAGGAGCCTGGCAGGCTGCAGTCTATGGGGCTGCAAGGAGTTGTGACAGGACTGAGTGACTAAGTACAGCACACTCATTTCTCAAGGCATTCTTTTTTTTCTGTATAATCAGTTCATCATACTTTTGGTAAGTTTTTTCTTTTGGGAGAAATTTCTGACTACTTGAATTTATATGTTTATTCCTCATCAAAGCTTTATATTTTTATTTTAGATTCACATTCCCTCACATTTTATGTGCGTTTTCCTATAGATTTGTAAGAAATCTTTCACTCGAAGACCACACTTGGAGGAACATATGATTCTCCATTCTCAAGACAAGCCTTTTAAGTGCACCTATTGTGAAGAACATTTCAAATCACGATTTGCACGTTTGAAACATCAAGAAAAGTTCCATCTGGGTAAGCAAATTACTTTTCTAGGAGCATCACAGCCACTGTGGGTGAGCACGTCATGCTGGGGAGACTGCTGCTGTGGGACCACTTAGGAGAGGAGCTCGTGTGAGTGGGGCAGGGTTCTCAGAGATGAGTAAATGCTGGGTGTGTTTCTTTTTTTGATGTCACATGCGTTTGTGGTCAGAACTGCATTCATTTACCGTTGACAGTCGGATAGGTTTATGAGTGCCTGGGGTACGCATTTTTGTCTGTTTGTTTTAGAAAAACTTCATTTCTCAGAGAGTGCAGTACACCTGGTATACTGGGAATGCAGTGCTGAACTTGCTGAGTTCTCTGCCTCCTGCTTGTGGCCACAGTGGAGACTTGTGTTCCAGATAGGTACATTTACGACAGTTTAATCCCAATAATGAATTATCAAGTAGCCTGTTCCCTGTCCTATTCACTGTTTTTATTGACAACTTGGATAAAAGATAATATACTTCATGTTTTATCAATATGCAGCATGAAATAAAGCTCGCAGGGGGAGTGGTAGCAGAAAATAAAAATGTAAAAAAAAATCCGCTGTCAAAAAAGTTAAATTAACTTAATTATGAATAAATACAAAATTGTACATATGGGAATGATCTGACTTCCTTCCAGTCATTGGGAGTTGCAGAACTGTAAAATGGTACAGAATCCAAAGGCCTCAGTTTTCAGATGGGCTTATTAATAGCAGAGGAATGGGAAAGACTAGAGAGCTCTTGAAGAAAATTAGAGATAACAAGGGAACATTTCATGCAAAGATGGGTTCGATAAAGGACAGAAATGGTATGGACCTAACAGAAGCAGAAGATATTAAGAAGAGGTGGCAAGCATAGACAGAAGAACTGTACAAAAAAGATCTTCACGACCCAGACAATCACGATGGCATGATCACTCACCTAGAGCCAGACATCCTGGAATATGAAGTCAAGTGGGCCTTAGAAAGCATCACTACGAACAAAGCTAGTGGAGGTGATGGAATTCCGGTTGAGCTATTTCAAATCCTAAAAGATGATGCTGTGAAAGTGCTGTACTCAATATGTCAGCAAATGTGGAAAACTCAGCAGTGGCCACAGGACTGAAAAGGGTCAGTTTTCATTCCACTTCCAAAGAAAGGCAATGCCAAAGAATGCTCAAACTACCGCACAATTGCACTCATCTCACATGCTAGTAAAGTAATGCTCAAAATTCTCCAAGCCAGGCTTCAGCAATATGTGAACCGTGAACTCCCTGATGTTCAAGCTGGTTTTAGAAAAGGCAGAGGAACCAGAGATCAAATTGCCACCATCCACTGGATCATGGAAAAAGCAAGAGAGTTCCAGAAAAACATCTATTTCTGCTTTATTGACTATG
>SJYV01034421.1:419912-448829 GCA_006410875.1 Neotragus pygmaeus | reverse complement strand
AGCAAGACACACAGCCCTGACCATTGCGAAGGGCGACCAAGGCACACAGGATGAAACTCAGTGAAGGGCGACTGCGTCACACAGCCTGGAAATTGTCGCTAGCTGACCGTGGAACACAGGCTGGACTTCAGAGCAGGGTGTCCGTGACACTCAGGCCGGACCTCAGCACAGGGCGACAGCGGTACTTAGGCCGGACTTCGGCGCAGGGTGACTGTGGCACACAGGCCGGACATCGGCTCAGGGCAACCGAGGCACACAGCCCAGATCTCAGCACAGGGGGCCCGTGGCACACAGCCCAGAACTCTGGAGCAGGCTACCGTGACACACAGCCAGGACCTTGGCAAAGAGGAACCGTGGCACAGAGCCGGGAACAGGTCGCAAACCGAGGGCAGAACACAGGCCGGACCTCGGCACAGGGCGACCGCGGCACACATCCTGGACCTGGGGAGAAGGCGACTGTGGCACACAGCCCGGACCTCGGTACCAGGCTAATATGGCACACAACCCAAACCTCGGCGCAGTGCGACCGCAGCACACAGCCCGACCGTCAGTGAAGGGTACCACAGCACACAGCACGGATTTCGGCACAAGGCTACCGCTGCACTCAGCCCAGAATTCGGTTCAAGGCTACTGAGGCACACAGGCCGGAACTCAGCGCAGGGCGTGGAACACAGCGTGGACTTCAGCACAGGGGACCGTGGCACACAGCCAGGAACTCAGGACAGGGCGACCGCTGTACACAGCCTGGACACTGGTGAAGGGCGACTGTGGCTCACTGCCCAAAACACAGTGAAGGGCGACTGCGGCACACAGCCAGGAACTCGTCGCTAGCTGACTGTGGAACAAAGTCCTGATTTCAGCACAGGGTGACCGCAGAACACATCCAGACCGAGGCACAGGGCGACCGCGGCACACATCTATGACATCGAGCAGGGCGACTGCTGCACACAGCCTGAACTTCAATGAAGGGTGACCGTGGCACACAGCCCGAACCTCATTGAAGAGTGACCACAGCACGCATTCTGGACCTTGATGCAGGGCAACCCTGGCACACAGCATGGACCTCAACCGAAGGTGACAGCAGCACACAGCCCGGAACTTGGTACAGGGTGACCGTGGCACACAGTCCGAACCTCAGTGAGGGGCGACCACGGCAAACAGCATGGAACTCGTCACTAGCCGACCGCGGAACACAGTCCGGACTTTGGCACAGGGTAACCGTGACACACAGGCCGGACTTCGATGCAGGGCGGCTGCGGCACACATCCGGAACCTCACTGAAGGGCAACCGTGGCACACATCACGGACCTTAAGACAAGGCGACCCTGGAACACAGCACAGATGTCGGCAGATGTTCAGTGCGGCACAGTCGCAGGATTTCGTAGCAGTGTGACCACGGCACACAGGTCAGACCTCGGCTCAGGGCGACCACGGCACACAGCCCAGACCTCGGAACAGGGCAAACGTGACACACAGCCTGGACTTCTGAAGAAGGCTACCTCGGCACACAGCCCAGACCTCGGAACAGGGTGACCGCGGCACACAGCAAAAACCTCAGTGAAGAGCGACCAAGACACAGAGCATGGCCCTCAGCACAGGGCGACCCTGGCACACATCACGGACCTCAGGAGTTGGCGACCACAGCACACAGCTCGGACACCAGAGCAGGGTGCCTGCGAAACACAGCCCAGACCTCGGGGCAAGGCTACTGCACCACACAGCCCAGACCTCAGTGCAGGTTGCCCATGGCACACAGCCTGAACCTCTGAAGGCTGATCGCGGCACAAAGCCCGGAAATCTGTGCAGGGCAACCATGGCACAGAACTCAGAACTCGTCACTAGCTAACCGCGGAACACAGTCCGGACCTCGGAGCAGGGTGACCGTGACACTCAGGCCGAACCTCAGCGCAGGGCGACAGCGACAAATAGGCCGGACCTCGGCACAGGGTGACCGTGGCCCACAGACCGGACCTTGGCGCAGGGTGACCACAGCACACAGGCCAGACCTCGGTGCAGGGCGACTGCAGCTCACAGCCTGGAACTCATCTCCAGCCGACTGCGGAACACAGCCCGGAAATCTGTACAGGGAGCCCATGGCACTGAGCCCATAACTCGTCACTAGCCAAACACAGAACACAGCCCGGACCTTGGCGCAGGGCGACCACAGCAAACAGGCCACACCTCAGCACAAGGTGAATACGGCACACATCCCGGACCTTGGCAAAGAGGAACCATGGCACAGAGCCGGGAACAGGTCGCAAGCCGAAGGCGGAACACAGGCCGGACTTCGGCACAGGTTGACTGCAGCACACATCACGGACCTCGGGAGATGGCGACCGCGGCACACAGCCCGGAATCAGTGCCAGGCTCATATGGCACACAACCCGAACCTCGGTGCAGTGTGACCGCGGCAAACAGCCTGATCCTCAGTGAAGTGCAACCGCAGCACAAAGCCAGACCTAGGCACAAGGCTACCACGGCACTCAGCCCAGAACTCGGTTCAAGGCTACTGAGGCACACAGGCCAGACCTAAGCGCAGGGCGACCGTGGCACACAGCGTGGACTTCAGTGAAGGGGACCCTGGCACACAGCCCAGACCTCGGGACAGGTCGACCGCTGTACACAGCCCGGACACTGGTGAAGGGCGACCGTGGCACACTGCCCAAAACACAGTGAAGGGTGACTGCGGCACACAGCCAGTAACTCATCGCTAGCCGACCGCGGAACAAAGCCCCGATTTCGGCACAGGGGGACCGCGGAACACATCTGGACCGAGGCACAGGGCGACCGCGGCACACATCTAGGACATCGAGCAGGGCGACCGCTGCACACAGCCTGAACTTCAATGAAGGGTGACCGTGGCACACAGCCCGAACTTCAGTGAAGGGCAACCGCAGCACACATCTTGGACCTCGACCCAGGGCGACCGTGTCACACAGGACGGACCTCGATCAAAGGCGACCACGGCACACAGCCCAGAACTTGGTGCAGGGAAACCACGGTACACAGCCCGAACTTCAGTGAAGGGTGATTGTTGTACACAGCATGGAACTGGTCACTAGCCGACCTCGGAACACAGCCTGGACTTCGGCGCTGAGCAACCTCGGCACACAGCCTGAACCACTGTGAAGAGCGACCGAGGCACACAGCACAGACCTCAGCGAAGGGCGACCCTGGCACACAGCACTGACCTTGGGACATGGCGACCGTGGCACACAGACCGGAATTCAGCACAGGGCAACTGCGGCACACAGCCCGGACCTCGGCGCAAGGCTACTGTGATACACAGCCCGAAACCTGGTTCAAGGCTACTTTGCCACACAGACCGGACCTCGGCACAAGGCGACCGCGGCACACAGCCCAAACCTCAGTGAAGGGCGACTGCGGCACACAGCCCAAAAATCTGTGCAGGGCCAATGTGGCACAGAGCTTGGAACTTGTCGTTTGCCAACCACGGAACACAGCCCCGACCTCCACACTGGTTGACTGCGGAACACAGGCCGGACCTCTGGGTGGGGCGAGCGTGGGACACAGCCTGGAAATTTGTGCAGGGTGACCGGGGTACAGAGCTCGAAACTTTTCGCTTGCCAACCGCGGTACACAGTCGGGACCTCGGATCAGGGCAACCATGGCAAACAGGACAGAACTCGTCTCCAGTTGACAGCAGAACACAGTCCAGACCTCGACACAGCNTGCTTTTCCCATGATCCAGCAGATGTTGGCAATTTGATCTTTGGTTCCTCTGCCTTTTCTAAAACCAGCTTGAACATCTGGAAGTTCACAGTTCATGTATTGCGGAAGCCTGGCTTGAAGAATTTTGAGCATTACTTTACTAGCATGTGAGATGAGTGCAATTGTGCAGTAGTTTGAGCTTTCTTTTGCACTGCCTTTCGTTGGGATTGGGACTAGTGGCAGTGGAAGGGATGTTGTGGCAAGCTACTGAAACCAAGAAATTCAAAATCTAGATTATTTCTTCCTTCTGTCCATTCATTAACTCAAATATTGCTTGAGCACCTGGTAAAGGACATTGACTCTGGCAACACAAGGAGCATTTCTTAATCAACTTTTCACTTGTCTACACCTGTCTGAACCCTTCCAAGAGGCTGAGCTCCTCCTTTTGCAGGTTTGCCTGGGTCAGTGGTCTCTACTGCCTGATCCTTTGAGGTTCACACCCCTTCTTACTGCTGACTCCTGGCCCCTTCCCTTCATTCTGTGAGCACCTTGGCACCTGACTTAGTTTTCCTGTCCACTACGACTCTGGATAATTAAAATGTCCACCCATCAAACCCACTTATCTCTAGGTTTTGTGACCTTGCTTTTGTCTCCAGTGATCTCTCACTTAGCCACTGCAAGGTCATTCCTTAGATTGTACCACAGCATAAACTTGCTCCTCTCAGATCAGGCGAGGGTTTTTTGTCCTTCTCGACTTGCTTAACAACTCCCAGTAGATCAGAGCTGCCATCAGACTCTGCTGTCTTCATGATACTGTATGTTGCCTTCACATCCTTAACATATTCCATTTGGATACCACACGACCATTCTTCAACAACTCAGTTTTAGTAATTATTCAATTATTGTCCTTTGTTCTATTAGAAAAGAAAAAAAGTCGCTCAGTCGTGTCAGACTCTGAGACCCCATGGACTGTAGCCTACCAGGCTCTTCCGTCCATGGGATTTTCCAGGCAAGAATACTGGAGGGAGTTGCCATTTCTTTTTCCAGGAGATCTTCCCGACCCAGGGATTGAACCCAGGTATCCCGCATTGTAGGCAGACTTAACTGGAAAAATCCCATGTATATCTATTTTCTCTGTACCTAGGTATCAGGGTGTTACTAGGCAGAGGAACAAAAATAAAACCACAAGAGGCAGATTTCTTTGTTAAGTTCTGTCACCATTCTATAGTTCTCCAGTACCTCTGGCCACTTGACTCTCCATAAGAATTGTTTTAAAACATCCATTTTAATCTGCTCTGGTCTCAAAATTTCAGAGAAAACCAAAGCCTGCGTATAGTCTGGCTTCTTCATCTTCTAGATTACAAACACTCCCAGACATCTAGTCAATCTTCTCACCTGTGCTTTGGACTCCATGGTTCTCCACCTTTTTTGGAACCCAATACCATACTGATCTCTTTAACTCTTTGGTCTTCAACTTTTTCCGCTTTCTCACATCCTTCTCAGAGATAAAGTAGTAGGTACAAAGGGAAAGGGAGACACGCTGTTGCCTCACTTGCTCCTCCTCTATCCATCCAGCACTCAGGAGTTGTGTAAGGTAGCTTCTTTCTGACCTCTACCTCCTCTCCTACTGAGAGAGAATGTCTCTAAGCTGCCTATTGCTACCAAGAGGTCAAATCCAGTAGCTGCTTTTACCTCCCTCACTGAACTTGATCTCTCAGTAGTATTCAATACCTGTGCAGGAAAATGCCCCTCCCCTGGGCTCTCATGATTCTCCTCCTGGCTTTAACCTCTTCAGCTACTACTTGTCAGTCTCCTTTGTTGGCTCATTAGCCACTTAACTTTTGAAAATACTTATGCTTTTGCCCTTTTTTCTTTATAGCAGAGATTCATGCATTTTTGTTTAAAGGGCCATATAATAAATTATTTTAGGCTGTGCAGGCCATAAAGTCTGTCACAACTAATCAACTCTGCCATTGTGGCATGAAAACAGCCATGAACAATCATTAATCGATGTGGTTGTGTTCCAATAAAACTTTATTTAGAAAACAGATGGTGGGCTGGATTTGGCCTATAGCCTGTGGTTTATGCCGTACTCTACACCCTGCCTAGAGACATATCCTCTTACGTCTCCAACGACCATCTATACATCAAATTCATGTCCAAATCTGTGTCTCCAACTACCTAAAACCCACATTTAAATGTCTGAGAGGGCACCTCAAATCTTATCTGACGAATTGTGCTCTTTGCCCCCCAATCTGATCTCCCTCCAGTGTCTTTACTAAAAGGCACTGCCATATGCTACACAAGGTAGAAAGTAAGAGTCATCCTAGAAATTTCTCCCTCTTTCATTCTCTTAATTCTTTGAACTGGAAGAATACCTAAAAAAGGTTAACTCTGGAAATGCCTTTATTTGAAGCACACAGTCAAATTTAACATTTCACTAATAGAGCTAAACTTTATTTCCATGTTTATTACATGTTTATCTTTGATGCTGAATACATATTAGATTGATTTAACATACAACTTGGGAGAAAAGCTGACATTCTCCACTGAATGGGTTAAAAAGGAATGTAAAACTACAAAATACTTGTTTAAGTTTGAATTCTAAATTATGGCAAACAGAAAAATAATTACCTTGCTGTTTTCTCTTTCTAGTTTTCCAAGATGGATCTCCTTATAAAATTTTCATAACAATTTATTTCAAGAAAAGAAATAAGGGATAATCATTAAAACCATTTTAAATATAGAGTACAAATAAAGAGTCTTAATGCAGAACTCCTATCTTCTATTTAAAATACAAATATTTCATGATATTATGAATTGAGGGGGATTAATTGCTAACTGCAAATCTAATGATTTACAGCAAACTCATACATGCCATTTGCTTTTGTCTGAAAGATAAGCTGATTTATGGGTGACACAATAGAGCTCTATTTGGTATCCATGTTAACCAGCTGCTTCTCAGAATGGAGATGGCCAAAATACTAAGTGCTTACATGACGGAGATTTGGGATTAATCAATTCCAAGTGGCTGAAAGCTAACACAGTTAATCATTCCATCCCCCCAATCATTGGCCATGTACAAATGTACAGATTTTAGCATTAAGTGAAAAATATTAAAATAAAAACACTCTAGATACTCTGCAATTGCTGAAATTCAGTGTACAAAGACTTCTGTCTATAGTGTAATTCCAATGTTTAATAAATCAAAATTATGAGTGGTTATCAAAGTTGTTATTGATAAGTTTCCTTCCCTTTGCTGTAAGCCTCTTAGCACATTTTATGAAGAAACTATGTGTTCTTCTTACCATTACTCTTCACTTGGATACATTTAAAAAACAGTAATCACTTTAAAATTATTTTTTACCAGGGATGGGATTAGAGGATGAAAACTTTTCCTAGGAGTGTGGCTGATGCCTACTGTTCTTATTAGACAAGTGATTAGATCATCTGCAAAAACCCATCTTCTTCTTAATAATGCTTATAAAAGATGCTTAATAAAGATAACATCTCTAATTAGATTACTCTAGTGATAAAATACCTTCTCATGTAACTGTTTAGGACAAATAATATATGGCTTTTCAATTTGTAAAATTTCACTTTAACGTCATATTGTTAAAGCTTTTCTAAATAGTCTTCTAATATCAGACTCTTAAATGAAAAAAGAGGAGACAAAAGAGAAAAACTCTACATATCAAGGCACACTCTTTTTCTTACAACAGGGGTTAACATACTTTTCTATAAAGGGCCAGATAATAAATATTTCAGGCTTTGTGGGTTGTAGGATCACTATTGCAATGATTCAACTTCTACTGTTCTGAGAAAGCAGTCATAGACAATAGGGACAGTCGCTCAGTCGTGTCCGACTCTTTGCGACCCCATGGACTGTAGCCTACCAGGCTTCTCAGTCCATGGGATTTTCCAGGCAAGAGTACTGGAGTGGGTTGCCATTTCCTTCTCCACATAGACAATATGTATTTACAATAAAATAGTCTGAATNACTCTTTGCGACCCCATGGACTGTAGCCTACCAGGCTTCTCAGTCCATGGGATTTTCCAGGCAAGAGTACTGGAGTGGGTTGCCATTTCCTTCTCCACATAGACAATACGTATTTACAATAAAATAGTCTGAATTTGGCCTGCTGGCCACAGCCTTAGAACAGAAAGGAATCTACAAAACCCTGGTCTCTAGTCAGGTGTGATGACTGACTCAGAATCTAGCAGTTAATCACTCTAGAACATGTCAGTGTTGAACACTTCGGATTCAGCCAAATTACCATTGTGGGATCAGATTCTTCTTTTCAAACTCATGTCTTTTTATTTTTCATTTGGGATAATTTATGTACTTGCTTGAGCATTATTTATTGAGGGATTCAGTTTAAAATTAGTAAGTGATGTCCATAAAATCGAATATCCAATTTAATTTTTGAAAAACTTAATGAAAAATATAACAATCAAAATATCTAAAATAAGTACACTCACTACCCATTCCACTAATTCATTTCAGTCATAGCAACTATAGAATAGGAAAAATAAATTCAGAAGTGTAATTACTTTAAAATAATTACTTCCGTATTTGTCTATATTTTACATTTATGTATATATTCTATAGTGTAAGCAGAAATTCTCTCTAAAAATCTCCTTAAAATCTTGAGGTGCAGAGCCACAGGCAATATCTGACATATAAAACTGCAGTACAGGCCTGTCAATTTGGCATTTCACTGGTACAATACAATGACCAGCTTGTATAATCACTGTACAGTGCCTAGACATTCCAGTAAGAACCATTATTTTCTTTAATGTAGAATGATTAATACATAGTTTACAAGGGGCAGTGAGGTTTAGTAATTCTGTTGGGTATGTCCTGACATAATTTCAAATTGTACAATAACACAAACAACTTTGTTAAGGCCATGTTTTATTTGCTGATTAATGGACAAAAGGCAATGTATTTTCAAGTATTTTCTTGAAAGTCTGTGCTCATAAAAATCATGAAAAGTTGGAAAGACTGTTAAATCACTGAAACTTTAAATATATCTTACACAATCTGTTTGTACAAAAATACAAGTTAAATATAAACATAAAGCAATCATGATAATTTTATGCAAATCTGTTTTTATGTGATCTTCAGTTATATATAAAAGTTTCTTGGTTGGTTGTGAAAAGATCAATACCAGATTGAATTACTATCTATTGGCAAAGGGCCCTAAAAAGCTTACTTTAGCAATTATCTTTTACATGGTTAAGAGCATTTCCTAATTTGAGATCACCTAAACACTGGAAAAAAGAAAAAATGAAAAGGGCAGTATGTCCATAAACCAACAAATAATTTGGCTGTAATGTATCATAAAACACAAATAACCCCCACACATCTGTACAATAAACATTATGTATTACATACTCACACAGGGGTACACGTGTGTGCATGCACGTAAACACACACACACGCATACGCAGGCGCGCGCGCGCACACACACACACACACACACCCAGTCATAAAACAAAGCCTAATGAGGTGCTGCTTCCAGTTCAATATTCAGCTGTGCATTTTTTCTTACTTCATCAAAAGAATAGCTTTTTGTCACCTTCCCATTCTTGAAGACAGTGTGAAGAAGATCCTGCACAAATATAACAATATTGAAATTTAATGGTTATATTAGGCTATCAAACACAATTTTTCAGTAATGCTTAGATGAATTAGACTAAATAGTCAAACACAGAGATGCTGATAATGTTCACATTATGAAATGATTTTATATAGAAAGGATGCTGATGGAGCAGGCAGAGGAGGCAAGACCTGGATCTAAAATGGAATGTAGACATGCTTAACTTTCTGAAAAGCAATGAATCAAGTATTACATTCTTAAAACAGTTTTCCTTAAAGGCAAAACAAATCTAGTAGATGCTTACTGCTTTGGCTGTCCAGAAGCATTATGGCTGTAGCTAATAATCCTGACGGACAGATCAGCAAGGAAAGCCTGCCAGACCGTCCCTGTTCCTAGCCAAGAGACTCGACACCAATTAAACTTACCAACCTGGAATTTACTAAACTTACTAATCATAAGCTTTTGCCTCAAACAAACAAAAGTCAACCCTAAAAATAAACCAAACCCAAACAGAAGCATTAATAGATACTGATTTCTTGACTAATACATAGTCACTGATTTTAAAGACTGTGTATATTCCAGAAGTCACTGACACATGTAATCTATTTGATCCATACAAGAATAACAAAGACAAATTAAGAGAATTAGGACTAAACTCCCTTTTGAGTCTGGCAAAGCATTCCTGTCTTAGTAAGGAATTACCTGCCTCTAGTTTTTCTTGAAAAATCCATAGAAGTAATCTATTGTGCCAAAGTTTTTCATTTCATCTGAAGGTGAGCATATAACATTATCTAATATTTCTGTCACTATGTTGTTTCCTTTTTATCCTTTTTTTCTGTTGAAATATAGTTGATTTACAATATTAGTTTCAGGTGTACAATGTAATGATTTAGTAGATTATAAACCATTTAAAATTATTATAAAATATTGGCTATATTCCCTGTGCTGTACAGTATGTCTTTGTACCTTACTTATTTTATACATAGAAGTTTGTACCTCCTATTCCCCTACCTTACCCCTCCCTGCTTCCCTCTCCCCACTGATAAACACTAATTTGTTGTCTATATCTGTGATACTACTTCTGTTTCATTATATTCATTTATTTTTTAGATTCCATATACAAGTAATAACATTCAGTATTTGTCTTTCTCTGACTTATTTCACATAGCATAATACCCTCCAGGTCCACTGATGTTGTTTCAAGTGACAAAATTTCACTTTTAACAGCTGAGTAATATTTCACCGTGTGTGTGCATGCACCATATTTTCTTTACCCATTCATTTGTTGATGGACACTTAGGTTGCTTCCATATCTTGGATTACTGTAAATAATGGTGCAGTTATTTCATGTGTGGGTTTATTATGTCACGCACATGTTTCAAATCAGTGTTTTCATTTTGTTTGGATATATACCCAGAAGTGGAATTGCTAAATCATATCATAGTTCTACTTTTAGTTTCTGGAGAAATCTCCAGAGTGGCTGTACCTGTTAACATTCCCACCAACAGTGTATGAGGGTTCTCTTTTCTTCAGATTCTTTCCAACAGTTGTTATTTGTAGACTTTTGGAAGACAGCTGTTATTCTGACAGGTGTGAGGTGATACCTTTTTGTGGTTCTGGTGTGCATTTCTCTAACAGTCAGCCATGTTGAGCATCTTTTCACATAGCTGTTAGCCATCTGTATGACTTCTTTGGAAAAAATGTCTATTCAGTTCTTCTGCCCATTTTTTGACTGGATTGTTTTTTGATATTAAGTTACATGAACTTCTTGGGTATTTTGGATATTAACTCCTTATTGGTCATATTTGCAAATACTTTCCCGTTCTATAGGTTGTCTTTTTGTTTTGGTAGGTTTCCTTTGCTGTACAAAAGCTTTTGATTAGATTCCATTTGTTTATTTTTGCTTTTATTTGATTTTGCCTTGGGAGACTGATCTAAGAAAACATTTCTATGATTTACATTGGGGAGTGTTCTTTTCTAGGAGTTTCATGGAATCATGTCTTACATTTAGGTTCATTACTGCTTTTGACATATTTTACATCTCATTTTGTGTATCACTGAACTGCTTATTGCAGATGTAGATGATTTTACTGTCTTTTAAATTTCCTTAGTAAATGCTTGATTTGCTACCTTTACTGACAAGGTTTTTCCTTTTGTAATTATCATGTTTCTAGTTACAGCATTTTTCTCCCCTGCTTAGATTACTCCTATTAACATTTCTTGTAAAGCTGCTTTGGTGATACTCAACTTCAGCTCACCTTTTGATCTCTTCATCAAATCTAAATCAAAGTCTTATCAGATAGAATATTCTTGGTTGTAGGCTTTACTCTGTCATCACTTTAAATATATTGTGCCATCCCTCTCTTCAGCAGAATTTCTGCTGAAAAGTCAGATTACAACCTTATGAGAGTTCCCGTGTATGTAAGTTGTTCCTTTTCCCTTGCTGCTTTTAATATTCTCTTTAATTTTTGCCATTTTAATTACCGTGTGTCTTGGTGTGGTCCTCTTTGAATTTGATTCTTTTGGGGCTCTCTGGAATGCAAGGCCCCCCAGGTTGGAGAGGCTGAGGTGGGGTTCAGACCCCTTGTTTCTTTGGAAGAACCTCTGTAATTATTCTCCTATGGGCTGCCCACTGGGGATATGGGTCTTGACTATATGGTGATTCTGCCCCTCCTGTCTTGTCATAGTTCCTTCTTTATAGCTTTAGTTGTAGATCTTTTCCTGGTAGATTCTGCTCTTTCTCATCAATATTTGTTCTGTAAATAATTATAATTTTGGCATGCCCATAAGAGGAGTTGAGTTCATGGTCTTCCCTGTGTTGCTTCCAATCACACTGCTCTTGCTGTGGCATTTTCTTTATGAATTTAACTATGAAAATTTAAATATAATCTATTGAGGGAGGGTGGTCCTGTTAAATCAAAATGTCTAGATGATCATAAATGGCTTACTGACTCAAATGTTCTAGAGTATAATCCACATACTCTTAAAACCAATGTCTTGTTTTAGTCACAGTTATGACCATGTCTAAAGTAACTTTTGTCCATCTGAGGTAAACTAATACAGCAAAGTCTCAGTAGTAGAAGAGTTAAATGAAGGCTGTATAACAGGCTATATATAAACAAATGTAATTCTAAAAGTTTTAGGAACTTGTACATATTTCTCATTAAAGGTAACAGAAAAATCTTACTGTGATAATTATGGCTTAAAATCTTAAAAGAATATAATAAAAGTAACATAAGCAGAATATATGTAGTATAAAGAATCAAAAGTTAAAAAAACAATTTTATTATATAATCAATAAAAATTTTATAATTTTTATCAATTATGAGGAGTTCCTTTCTAAAAAGGAGTATTTTCTTGTTTAATCCAGTGGCTTATTAATAAAAACTAGAAGTTGAATATAAGTGTAATTTTCTATGTCAATGAACATACAGACTACTTTAAGCATACTATAAATATTTCCAGCTTGGTTGACTTAAATCAGAAAACTTGGTTCATTTATTAATTATAATCTGAATCAAGTCTGTTTTTATATCTTACACTATTAAGATGACGTAATTTGCCTTTTTAACCCATAGATGTTGCGGTGAGAATTAAATGAGACTAAAGAAAACCATCTGAACTGGATTCTATTGTTTTGAAAAAATGGAATCTTTAACAACATCTTGGAATTTGGAAAGTCCTTCTTTCATCTACTAAAATTACCACGGTTTTACTGTAACATAGACAGCTCTAAGACCAGCATCCTTTAAGCATTCCTAACTATTCCTGTTCAGAAATGTTTCACAGCTAATTGGCAACAGGAATAAGATCAAATACACACACTTACTGAAGCTCAATCACTCTCTTCTGGTAACTATATGGAACACCATTTTTTTTCCTTATAAAATATTTCACCCAATGTAAAGGTCTCATATTTAAATCTAGCCATTTCTTATTTTTCATCTTATTTTGGTAGGCTAGGTCAGCAATTGTAAACATTTTATAATAACACTCTTGTCCTCCAAGAAAATACTTTTCTGAAAATACTTTTAAACACAAAAGCCTCCTTTCTTAATTTGAAAAGCGAACTTGTTTAAAAAACAAAACAAACCCCAATCAGCACAGATACATACATGACCATATTCTTCAAGGTCTCCTTTTCCTTCCTCAAGTGTAACAAACTTTCCTGCTGGTGTCCTATGTAAAGATAATCGGCCCTTTTTGGACCTTTTGTTGGGATCAGCAACTGGATCCTTGAAGACGTTAATCTGGAGTCCAAATTAAAGTTAAGAGAAATAGAAGACTAATCATCAGAAATGTTCACTCAACTCACATTAAAAAAAGTATGTATAAAATTTATATAAATTTTAAGGTACTTTGCAGGTATGACTAAGCCAATCTGCATCTAGTTCTTAGAGATATACTCTAGCCTGTTGTGGAGTAGAGAGTCCTCTGTCAGGAAAAAGGTATGAACCAAATCCAAATCTCTGAAATCCTTTCATACTAGTGCAGAATACTAATAACTCCATCTGAGGTAAGTCTTTGAGGTCAACAATGTGACCCTTAAAGTATCCCCTTTTCTTTTATGCATCACCCTTAAACTGATCTAAATATAGCACATCCATGTTACTGAAAAATAAGTCCATGTCAACTCTATAATCTGTGGCAAGGGTACTAGGATTTTACTACAGTAAAGGCTTGCCCACTTCATAACTTTTTTCCTTTTGTTACTTTTTATTCTATTAGTGATATCTTGTTACCATGAGAAGCAAAGACAACCTTCAGAACCTAGAGACCTAGAGCACAGTGTTTTAGGATCAAAAAGGTAGAAGGCAACTGGAAGAGCAAAAGAAGGAAACCTAGAACTCGCCAAAGAATGATGGAAGTAAAGTATGGTAGGGAAACCAACCCACATGTCCTTAGGATCCCCTACACACATCATCGAAAAAGCAAGAGAGTTCCAGAGAAACATCTGCTTTATTGACTATGCCAAAGCCTTTGTGTGGATCACAACAAACTGGAAAATTCTTCAAGAGATGGGAATACCAGACCACTTGACCTGCCTCCTNAGTGGTCATGTATGGATGTGAGAGTTGAACTATAAAGAAAGCTGAACACCAAAGAATTGATGCTTTTGAACTGTGGTGTTGGAGAAGACTCTTGAGAGTCCCTTGGACAGCATGGAGATCCAACCAGTCCATCCTAGAGGAAATCAGTCCTGAATATTCATTGGAAGGACTGATGTCGAAGCTGAAATTCCAAAACTTTGGCCACCCTGATGCAAAGAACTGACTCATTTGAAAAGACCTTGATGCTGGGAAAGATTGAAGGTGGGAGAGAAGGGACAACAGAGGACGAGATGGCATCACCGACTTGACGGACATGAGTTTGAGTAAGCTCCGGGAGTTGGTGATGGACAGGCAAGCCTGGTGTACTGAAGTCTGTGGGGTCACAAAGAGTCAGACATGACTTAGCGACAGAACTGAATACACACCTTTTGATACAGACTCCTAGGAGCTTGTGAAGAGCTACTAGGGAGTTGGTTGTTCAGCTGCCTGCAGCTTGGGTTCCCCCTTCTAAGACTACCAGAAAATGATTCTAGTGTCACAACTCGAACCTCACAGTTAACCTTCCTAAAACACTGACATTGTTTACATATTTGCTTATATTTAATGCATGATGGCTAGCTGACATGATTGTATGTGCATGCTAAGTCACTTCAGTCATGTCTGACTCNTTCAGCTGCCTGCAGCTTGGGTTCCCCCTTCTAAGACTACCAGAAAATGATTCTAGTGTCACAACTCGAACCTCACAGTTAACCTTCCTAAAACACTGACATTGTTTACATATTTGCTTATATTTAATGCATGATGGCTAGCTGACATGATTGTATGTGCATGCTAAGTCACTTCAGTCGTGTCTGACTCTTTGTGATCCCATGGACTGTAGTCTGCCAGGCTCCTCTGTCCATAGGGATTCTCCAGGCAAGAATACTGAAGTGGGTTGTCATTTCCTTCTCCAGGGGATCTTCCCGACCCAGGGATCCAACCCGAGTCTCTTGTATCTTCCGTATTGGCAGGCAGGTTCTTTACCACTAGTGCCATCTGGGAAACCCAGGTGAGCTGACATTCTCACTCAAACTTGCTCAACTTCTTGATTCAAAGGTATACACTGGAGAAGAAATGAATTGACCTGCATCATCTCTCTTAAATTATCTCTCACTTTTCCTCTTTTTTCTAAGTCTTTCTTTGTTTCTGAAGTCAAGTTATCACCTACTATCTCTTATTTTTCCCGTTTCTGAGTATTGTCAGGGGTACAATACAGTAATAGTTCAAGACCATATTATCCTTTGACTATTGCATTCAATATATGTATTCTAGGCATATTCTAGGCCTACACATAAAGAAGATAGTAACAACACAAGAGTAGAAGTTGAAGGACATACCCCAAGGCCATTGGTTACAACATAACTACATTTGAAGGAACAATTCAAGAGATCTCTTGTTAACTTCTGTAGCAAGGCTCCACCAGAACCGAAGGAAACATTTTCAATACTCCATTTTTTTTGCTTCATGCCTTCCACAATCTAGATTAAAGAAGAAAATTTTAAAAAGTCAGGTAATTTCCAAGTAGAAGTTATTTTTCCGTGGGCCGTACTGTTTTTTCTTTTAAAGGACCCACCCACCTCAAAGAAGAAGCCCAAGGAATAAGTGTAGAAGGAGGGGATTTCATTCAAAGTTCCTGAATTTTTACTGTTATCGGTGATTGTGGTTTAGGTTGGGGAAATAAAGGGAATGAGAGGTAGAAAAAAATGGCTATCAATACACAAGGTTACTTGAGTAAATTCTCATCTACTTCTTTAATTTACTGCCCAGATGCCAGTAGCACAAGCAATGAGGCCCGGATATTTGCCCCAAATTAGTAGATTCTGTGACTCTACTCATTAAATTTGTTGTCACACGTCACAGTGCAAGTCATGTAATGGGGGCGCTTAAAATCATCAGATATTAGTGATTTTTAAAAAAGTGTAAAATACTCCCTCTAATTTAAGAGTTGAGGCACTGGCAGTCGTCTGACCCTAGCTGGTACCCTAGTGCCATAAACAAAACTGTGAACTGATTGGGAGCTAAGATTTACCACTGGATCATTTTTAGGGAAAATGGTTATCTAAAAAGCCAGAAAGAGAGACCTATATAAACAAAGACTTCTAACAGCTAGACTATTTCTTTCAAGGGACACATAATTTAAAATTTACATTAATTTATCACTTTATTATCAATCTCATTTGCATTTCTTTTTCCCAGGCAGGACTTAGTTAACTAGTGTCTGTCTTCTTATGTAACATACTCAATCACTTTTATGGTAGAAGGTAGCAAATAAAGTTTAATAACCATTATTTTCATACTAGTCAAAAGGAAGTAATGATTAAAGTATGGGGTTTTTTAATTTAAACAGATTTTTCAGAAGTGAGTAGAAAATAAAAATCTAGTTTAATAGGTTTATGTGAATTATTCATACAGATTTGTCATATACTTCCCAATACCAAGAGTCTCAACTGACCTCTTATCTAAATGAGGAGTAGTTGCTGTTGTTGATTCACTAAGTCATACCTGACTTTTGCAACCCCCATGAACAGTAAGTAGCCCAACAGGTTTCTCTGTCCATGGGATTTACCAGGCAAGAATACTGGAGTAGGCTGCCATTTCCTTCTCCAGGGGATCTTCCTGATCCAGGGCTTGAACCCATGTCTCCTGCATTGGCAGGAAGACTCTTTATCACTTAGCCACTAGGGAAGTCTCATTTTCAACATTATAAGACACAAATATATAAACTCCAAGGACCTACATCTTTTAACAAATCCACATTTAGAAATGCAACTTTCTTTTTTAAATCTCAGTCTAACTCTCCTGCTGTATGTCAGGAATCAAGATGGAGACATACGCAATTTATTTTAAAGTAATTCTCATGTCTTTTTATTATTACACTTGAACTCAAAATACTCAAGGGCCCTGAATTTTTTCACTGAGCTGTAAACCAAGTATAACTAAAACAATTAATGAAAACCTTATAAAACAATGTGAAATTAAAGTTCTAATAAGTGCATTTCAACATAGAAGAAACACAAGGAGCAGAACAGAAAAATGGAGTAAAAGAAACAGAGACCGACAGACGGAGGGTAAGGAGATCTGGGTAAAATACAGAGAAAACACCTTCAGACCTGTCACCTGATTTTAGGTGCACCTCAGAAGCACAAGAATGAGGAATTCACAAAAAAACAGTACCACCTAATGTCTTATTCTGTCTTTTTGGGCCAATTTCTTTAAGGTGTTCTTCCCATACAGCTTCACCATAAAAAGTTGTGAAATTTAGACAATTTAAAGTTTATGTGAATTTTTCTATTAATGTTACTGGATGTTACAGAATTAGAGGAAACATTACTTTAAAAAATTTTATACAAATTAAAAGGAAACCTGACTAGACAAAAAGTCTACATAAATTCCTTTCCTTGCTTCTAAAAACTTATTTTGACCCACCTCCAATATGAAGAGAGCTCAGGTATTATCCTTTAGGGAATGAGTGCATGTATTAACACAAACTACTCATTCTCTGACCATTCTGTGTAAGTTTTTACCAATGCCAGAGACTATGTGTCTTGGGATTTAACTTTTTGTTTATGGAGTCATTTGTTAAAAAAAGGTTCAAGTTCTGAACTGATTCTCAACTTTAAAAATGCACATACATTTTCAAACTTTATTTAGCAAAATGAAAAAAGAAAAGCCAAAGAGCTTCAGTTTTTAAAGGTAAGTTCAAATATCTGATGGAACAACCGAACTTAAAGAGCTGCCCCTAAGAACAAAGAAGGACAGGATAAGCAATGGGAAGAGCACTGGGCTAGTAGATATCTTTTTATACAGTACCTTGCCCAGGTTTCTTCATCTTAAAGGGACCTGTTAAAACGGAGGTTGGGTACTAGTTCTTAACTGACACCAAATCAGAAACCTTCAATTCAGCTGAGCTAGAAGACAACAGCAATTAAATATGCCAACTGAGATTTCTATATTCAGGTCCTCTTCTTTGCTGCAGACTTTTCTTCTATTTCTTCCTTTGTACATCAAAGCCCCTAATGCCCCAAAACCAAATGTCTTAGAAGAGCTAGGGAAGTTTCCACTTATCTTAGGCAAGGCAGTTTGGAAGAGCTGGTGGAAGAAACCTCATTTCTGTTATTTTAAGAGATCTATTTCAGACCTCATTTGGAACTCTAAATACATGTTACCACCAAAGTACTGAGAGTTAAATGCAATAGTTCTTTCTTTTAAATGAATCTTTAGAAAACAAACTGTTCATAACTGGAGTACTGACCTTCCTCTAACCACACCAACCCTTTTGAACAGAAAATTCTTTTGGTAACTTGTGTTATACAAATGGATATCATCTGAAACTAGTATACATTAAAATATCAGTGCTTTATCACAGCTGACAATCTATATCATGGTATCAGTGATAGTCTTAATTGTTATGGAGTGATTTAAGTATTAAAATTATAGTTCTTTAGAAACGTATTTGAGAAACAAAAGAGGAAAATGGTTTAAGATAATATAAAATTACACTGTTTGGCTAACTCTAACGATAGTAGTGATAACAGTAAATGCTAAATTTAGAGGAGGTAACAAACCATTCTATAAATCTGAAAAAGGACAGTATCAAAAAGACTAGTATCATTCATGTTTCACATTATTAGAGTATGTGAAGTTCCATTCTAATGAAACTGAGACCTATTTGTACAGTGTTAAGAAACAAAAAGTTAAGACTTTTTGTTTTACATATAAAGAGTATTCTTCGGCATTTTCTTGTTTCCTAGTGACACTTCTTTGGGCTCATCAACCACGGTGGCCAATGAGGACTGGGAGTATGGTTTGGCTGGTACGTCTATATTTTAACTTACTATTATCCATAAATTTTAAGCATTTAACAGAAAAGACATACACTGTCTTACTAAAAGAATAACAATTGTACTTAAATTATTGTTATTGTTATCAAATTAGTAAACAGTTTAATTATAAGAATTACCTTATTAAAACTTTTTAATATAAAATACATACCTCTTGTAAGGTATTAATATCTACTCCATCTCCTTGAATAACTCTAAGATAAGGTGGTAGCAACTTGTAGCCCTTTGAATTCTCAGTAACAGGAAACTTCTTACCTAAAATATCCAAAACCTGTTTGGAAAAATACACATCCAACACAAAATAACTAAGACTGAAAAAAAGTGTAAAAACCTTCCAAAGTTAAATGGACTTTGCTAACAATCTTGAATATAAAAATTTAATTATTTAAATTTTATATTACCATGTATAAGCCTTCTAACATTTCATCTCAATTCTATTTGATTTTTAGAATAGGCATGCAATTTTCTATCAAGCCAATTTATGCTGTAAATTGGCTCAAAATGTACATATTTTCCCCTACATTTTTCTAATTAAATTCAGGGAAGAAATCCTTTAACATTAGAAATTTACAATGGTAAATATTTTTTAAAAGGTATATAAAACATCATTTAAAAAACTCATGATGATACTTTTGACTTAGATTTTTTTCCTGCTTGTGCCAATAATTCAATTTGTCTGATGTAACTCAAACAGGAATCCAGCTGAATTTTCTGAAGTCCTTCTCACTTAACAATGACACCAATTTTTTTTAAGCCAAATTGCTTAATATGCAAGTTGGGCAACTCATTCACTAACTATTGAAAGTTTGGTAGCAGCTGAAATACTTCAACACTGAAAATTTATCAGAAAGCTTCCTCAGAGAGTCAAAGGTTCTACCCAACAATCACGCCCTTTTTCTAAATAAACTGGTTTAATATTCTAACAATGACAAAATTCCATATGGTAATTCAGTTGATTCTTGAAACTAGGTTTGTATATTTTTATTAGGTAACAGAAAAAACATGAAACCTGTTCAGTTTGCTAAACCCAAATCAGTTCATATTTCAGGCTAAGATAAAACCATCAGACTGGTCTATTACTTAACAGGATAGGAAAAGACCTCCTTGATTCTACACCCCACTGTTCTAAAGGGTAATGCATCACCTGATCATCAGCTGGGAAACAGTGTGGTAAAGGAGACGGTGATAGTCATGAAGCCTGTGCTGGCTACCTGGCTTATTTTATTACACGTCGTCTGACCTTGAGCAAGTGAATTTTAACCTAAGCTGGTTTCTTTGTCTATACAAAAAGAGTTGTAATATAGATCATAAGGTTTTCGGAGATTCAGTGACACAACTAAGCAAAGCATGTAGCACACTATTTTTCTAGTAGTAGCACCAATAACCTGTTTCTATTAGTGCTTTTCAAAGAAGGTAAACCAAGTCCTAAAGACTTAAAAAAGAAAGAAAGAAAAAAAAGACAACAAGGCTACATTGAGGACTGGTAGTATCACTAAAGAATCTCTACTTGAAAAGTATTTTCAAATTATTTTTGTTCCATATTACCTTGCACATACTTCTTTTGCACTAAAACCTTCAAAGGTACAGCAATAACTTGTGATAAAGGCAGAGAAAGAAACCACAAACTTGGTAACCAAATCACAGGACTGGGTTAAAATGGTAATGGGATTTATTAATCTTCAAGGTAAGTAGAAAAGAAAACATTCAACAGTCAACAGTACTTAATTGTCTATTTAACAGTTACATATTAATAACCCTTTACTCTGGAAATACTTTCTCTAGTTATTAATGTGTGACCTTGGGCAAATCTATTAACTCTCTCTGGGCTGCAACTCTAAAATAAGGGGATTGGTCCAGATAGTTCTGAAATGGTGTGTGTATGAATGAAATTAAAAGTAGTGTTGATGCAGCTGGTCTATTGGCACTTTTAATAATCAAGTTACATATTAAAATTTACCTTTAATACCGTGTCAAGAGGATTTCCAGAATCAGGTCTGATTATTAGTGGTGCCTCTGTACTTCTTGATACTATTAAATGTCTTAGATCTTCACCCCATGTTTTCTCACACGCATTGTAAATGTCGTAGCTATCACTGACCACAGATACAGGCACTGATGAAAACTGTGTTACTATATGTTCAAAAGCATCTTTTTCATGGTCCTTTCCCCAAGCTGTTATGGTACTAGAAAACAAAATGAAAATACAGATTTACTTAGGCAGACACATTATCTGTTCCTGAATTATATCTCATGTTTACTATGCTATACCATAAACAATGCAGAGAAGGTGAGTGATTTAGTTTAATGAATGAAGAAGTTAGTTGAATATTTGAGCCAAACCAAACCACACTTTGGCCAATTTTTAAGACTACAAGTAATCTCTCCAATAGTTATTTAAACTCTTATGTCATATTCAACCAGAGGATAAACTATTTACTTTTTTAGTACTCCTGAACCTAACTCATTTAAAATGAGTGAGCTAAAAAAGCATTAAGTACTGTTAAATACTCTATACATTATGCTGAGATGTTAGAAAGAATGAACACGTACTCCCATTATTTCACTAAGAATGCAGTTCCCTCTTTTGAATTTTCAAAACCATATACCAATAATAATAAGGACACATATTTTATCTTTNACTGTTAAATACTCTATACATTATGCTGAGATGTTAGAAAGAATGAACACGTACTCCCATTATTTCACTAAGAATGCAGTTCCCTCTTTTGAATTTTCAAAACCATATACCAATAATAATAAGGACACATATTTTATCTTTCTTACTCTCCAAACCTTACACTTAAAAGACAATTACTTAGGCAATTAGTTATACTGTATCATGCATATATATAGTCAACTAACTCTTTACCTGTTGTATCTTTAATTGGCCTGTAACAGGCATTTAATTTTCTTATAGATTATCTACAACTAACATACGCCCAGGAAGTAAGAATTACAATATTTAGTTTGAGCTAAACATAATTAAGATGGGAAATAGTGTGAGAGTTTCTATTAGGCAAGAACAGTAACAGTGATTTTTATACTGTCCTCAATAACAGTGATTTTTATACTGTGGTTCTTTTTGAACAGATTAATGGCATTTAACTAAAGTACTTGCTGGTTACCTTATAATATAAATAACAAATTCTTAATGAGAACCTAATAATGAATTTTAGAATTGTGATTTTCTCATGCCCTGTAATTTTACTTTCTCCCTAATTTATTAGTTTTTGCCTCTATTCCATTTTCCAAAGTAAAATAATGGAAAGTGAAACAACCCATTCATTTAATCCCATGCAGATATGTTATCTCCAAACTATTTAAAGAGTCATACTATTTTTGAAACTGTTTTCTTTTTCCCTCTGAAGGACTAAAGCAAACAACTTCTCCCATGCTGTCAATGATATGCTGGGGACAGCAGAGGATGTATACTTCAGGGATATAGACTTCACTATCCAGAACCACTGAAATGGAAAGAGAGCATATTATATACAATTTATTTTATAGTGAACAAAGTAGCTATGATGCCTACTCTCCACTGCATGCAAGCATCTGCAGGTTGAAAGGAAAATGAAGACATGGATAAAGAAAGCCCTTTCTTCAAATCAAGAATTGCTATGGTCTTCTCTGTAAGGGAGAGAATTAAGCTCAGAGAATACTAGCACTGGAGAGCTTTGCAATGTAAGAACCAACTCTTAAGAGGTTATTTCAATACAGTCATCTAACTGTGTGTATCACTTCTAGCAAACTTCATAGTTTCGTCTTTACCTTACTTGCTTTCTCTTTGGCATTTGAACGTTCCTGAAGCTTTATTTCCCAATGGCTTCACTGCCGCATCTCCTGTTTTGATTTTCCCCGTTTCTTTGGGTCCTCTTGTTTCCCCTAGATGCTGTGCTCGCCTTCCTCAGTATGACCTGGGCACTAGTCTCTCTCTATATACCTCCCTATGTGAAAACCACTCAAAGCTTTTAAAAAATACCCTAATAGTGAGTTTCCAAAATCTGTACCTTAGCCCAGGTTTCCCCACCTCCACACTGCCCCCCGCTGACTCCAGATCCATTTTGTTGGGGAGGAAAATGAGTATCTTCATCTCATCTTATCATCCCACAGACGTTTCCTAGAGCACCCGCCACATATGCAATCGTAACACCTATTTTATTTGGTATATAGAGATCATAAATATTTGGTCAGTGACTTCTACTTATACTACCGCTCCAGTTTTCAGCATCATATTTGATACATTTCCAAAGTTTGAGAAAGAGGTATATAATTGAATATTTCTAAGTCCAGATTCATATATTCTTTAAGAAAATATTTATAACAATAATGGCAATGTCTAAATTTTAGCATTTTCTTAAAGTTATCTTAGATGTTAGTTCATTTTTCCTCAATGACCTTCTGATGTTGGAAATGCAAAAATGTTTGTTCCTCCTTTTGTTGGCTTGGATGAAGGAAATGAAGAACAGAAAGATAAATGACTTGACCAAGGCCACCCAGTATGTCAGCTATAAGGTCACTCCTATTTCCCAACTTTCAGTCTAGAGTTCTTTTCACTACACTACGCTATTGTTTAAAAAGACTTATGTATTTAAGAAGAGCTGATATATTAAGAGGCTATAAAAACACAGTAGATTTTCACCCTGTATTAACATGAAAGTCCTAAAGAAAATATCTTTATTCTCAGATTTATAGTATCACACTCATGATGTTATTACTTTGAAACAAAAGTATTAGTAAGTTTTTAAAAGGTATGCATGTATCTAAGACCAAAAATTAAAATACTGCAACCCTTAGATCTTGATCTGTTAATGTTACTCTTATTTTCCTAGTTTCACTAGTCTTGAAACTTACATGTGAAAATATTCAAGTCCCTACTAAGAGAGCAATGCTAGTCAATGTTAGCTGAATCCACTTTCTATTGAGCCCCAGTTCAAGCCATCATTTCAGCAATTTCATCTCCCAAGGCTCTGCTCATGTTTATCCCTTTTCTTTTATTTAGCCACTTGGTTCTAAATCTCATCATCTCTTAAAATTATTGCAACCGTTTCCTATAAATCCTAACTTCTCATTTTTCTCTTTTTCAATTCATAAGATAGCCCACTATCAAGGTGATCTTTCTACAGCATTTCTCTGACGTTACTTCTTTGCTCAAAAACTTCAATGCCCACCCTCATTTGAAAATGGAATTAGAATAACTCAGCACATTCAATGTGAAAATACACTTGAGGGCTTTTACTTATTAACCTGTCTTTCCAGCCCACCTGACGTTCCCTACAAAATCTCTGTACAAAATACATTTCAGTCCTTATTCCTTAAGCATATCTATATTTGCCTCTTTCATGACAATGCTTAACACACGGTAGGTATGTAATATATATTTATTCAGAGAATAAAGAATCTCCTAATGTCTGCCATTAAATTTTACCAAACATTCAAGAAGTCAATATTTACATACCATCTCTATAAAGCCTTTCTTCATCCTACCAGTGGAATATGACCCTACTTCTTCCTCTGCACTGCTGCAGTAATTTAATTGTATCATTTTAAGAGCACTTTAACAGAGCAGAATATTGCTAGTGTACTATTTTTTTTTATCCAGAAGACAGGATTAATTCTTTATATCTTTCCATCCCTTAAAGCATCCAGTAGATTGCTGGGATCAAAGCTCAGCTTTACTCATTGCTGGTTTTAGCACTGAGTTTTTGTTGTATGAATCAGAAATAAGGATTGGCATACATTTAAAAAACTCCCCTAACTTTCAGTAAAATTAACTCTAGAACCAGAGCAGCTATAGCCTGGATTATAATTAGTTTAACTTGAATGGAGGAAATGTAAGAATCTGAACACTCTTCCTTTCATCAAAAGGGCTACCTCACTTATCTACAATTCAGGGTATTGGGTTCAGAAGATAATTTCCAGAACAAAGATAAGTGAAGTTATGTAAAGAGCAGGGAAAGAGAGAACACTGACCAGGTTTCACAATGAGTGCTACTAGACTTCAAGTATACGACTTACCTGCATATGGCAATAGAAAAGCTAAAAATTTTTAAACAATAAAACTTATAGAGCAATATAAAAGTTAGAAAAAGTACTCCTAAATTGTTTCTATTAGGACAGTTAAAAGTTTTGTCTACCTCCCTGATACCAGTTTTTATACACAGTATAAAGAAGATTTAGTGTAGTACCTATCTGTGTAGCTAAACAAAACATGACTCAGTTACAAAAATGAAAAAGCTTATTTATGGAAAACCAATGTGAGATAACAGAAGGATGAAAACAGAAATTTTACCTGTGTTCTGCCGCTGGAACAGAATAGCCTGGAACAGGGTCTTTTGTTCCATAGTATTTTTTAATTAAAGCAATTCCTGCTACTGTGTCTGTTCCTTTGAAGTTAACCAAATGAGCAGATGCTCCTATGCCAGCAGTCTGCAAAATAAACCATAAACCAACATCCAAAAAAAGAAAAAGACCTATACTTCAAGTACAGAGCATAGCCCCCAAAGGAGTTACTGTCTTCAGTTATTTTAAAAGAGAAATCAACTGTTACCTCCTCAAAGAGACCTACTTAATTAATAGTGATCTACCCGCACTTCCCATCCTCCTCTTTTCCACTACTCTGTCTTGTGCTTCTCTGTAGTATTACCTGACATCTGTCATGTTTATTACATATATTTAGTCATCTGTCCATCCATCCATCAAATATATAAAGGAGAGAGATGTTTACTGAAGACTATTATTTCAGGTCTCTTTAACAGAGGCTGACACATTATTAGGTATTTAATATCATTGACTGAATTTCTGGAATTTCAAGATGACTGACTTCCCAAATAACTTCCTAGTAACTTCCTAAAACTTTATACTGGTACCCTAACCAACAATCTATATTTTATTAATTGAGGTTCCCTTCAGTTTCTTACCTCTTGGGAAGAGACTCCTCTGTAGCCAAAATCATGTAACTTGTATTCCAGACCATCTAAGTTACCAGACGTTTCTAATAAGTATTTGGCCAATATTTTCTTCTGCTCTCTGGAATTTGTGGCCACTGTGATTGGATACCAGGACTGAACAAGAATAGTCTGTAGTAATAAAATTAACCACAAGCATTAATACATAAAAAATTGGATTCTTTCTGAGGAAAATCCTAGCTTTCTCTGGAGATATGTCCTGGACTTCCATACTAGTAGAAATACCAATTGGACATTTCAGCTGTATGGTGGGAAGCCTACCACATGTATTTCAGATACAGGGCCGAGCTCAGCTCTCAAATCCACAATACGAAGGATAAACTAGGCCCCAAACAGTAGAGAATGTTACCTATTTTTCCATCCAAAGCTCCAAAGAAGCAAATATTTATGAAGACTATCTGTGATGAAGGACCAATGTATTTCTTTATTTTCAATCTACCATGGATCAATAGTTTTATAAAATATATTCACACTTGGATGCTAAGGCAATTGCCATAAAAGTTTCTAAATGCTTATCCTTGATTTTTCTATTTCATGCAGGCTTGCATTGAAGACTTCATGGACCAGCACTGGTCCATGGACTGCACCTTGAATAGTATACAACTAGAGAAGTTATTTTTTCACTCCTCTAGGTAGTACTGGATCTAAACTTTCCTTGGATCTAATATGACTACTGGTAGGTTATGTATGTGAGATACTTTTGTTTAGTACTAGACAACTCCATTCACTGAGTTATGTTTTATGTCCTTGGCATTTATCAAAAGTCATTATAAAAGAGCCACATGAAACATTTCTGCATATGCTGTTTACTTCTGAGGTCCCTATTTTGTAATTCAGTTCCTATTATATAGTTTTCTAAATGAGGAAATGAAAGAATTGCTACCTTCTAATACTAAGACTTGCTACTTCCTGATAAGAATTGTCTCGGTTTTCTCCCCTTTTCCTTGGCTTCCAGGCAACTCCAAAAAATGTCTCAACCACAGCAACTATATTAATTATTATGACTTAGGAATTCACTCCTCCATTCTAGGATCATAATTTCCTATTCTTTTTGTAAACCAGATAGTCTGTTATTACAGCAGCTTCAAATTTTAGAAAGAGCTGCTAAGATGACAAGTCTGTGCTCACTCAAAAAGCTACTTAGCTACTTTCTAAATTTTACAAAACAAGCTTTTACTGAATACCAGCTAAGTAACCAATAAATAAGTAAAAATAAAAAGATTATTTATTCTTGGACTTCCCAACTCAGTCCCCTAAAAAGAAAAACTGCATTAGACTCTTGCGATTAACTATGGCTCCAAGTTCTTTGTGGTTCCTTCCATCAAAAGGTGTAATCTCTCTCTTCATCCCTGATTCTGGGATGTTCCTATGATTTGCTTTTGACCAACAGAATATAGCAGAAGCCATATTTATAACTTCCAAGTTTCTGTTTCAAGAGGTTTTATAGCTTCTACTCTCATTTTCTTAGAACCTTGAGACTGCTCTGTTGTAAAGAAGCCTAAGTCAAGCAAAGAGGTCCAGCAGTCCCAGTTACCTAAGCTGAGGTCCAGACATCGGAATGAGGCCATTTTAGACTGTCCCTTATCTGAGCTGAACCCCTACCTGAATGCAGACACATTAAGTCCAAGCAAGAACAGCAGAGAACCATTCACTCAACCGCAAGGGGGCGGGGGGTAGTTTGTTATATAACAGTAGAAAACAGATCCAAATCCTTACTTGAACTCTATGACAAATCACCTCTTACCTAAGCATTCTGCTTCTGAAATTCTTTCGTAATTTCAGTGATTCCACTGACCCAGCCTATGAGTATCCTACTTCTAACTAATCTTTAGCTTCTCTTCCTCTTTATACTGCTGCTGGTTATCCTTCTAAAGCAGAGTTTTATTCAGGTTGTGTCATTCCTTAAAATCCTTTAATGGCTATCTATTCCACAGAGGAAGAAGGCCAATTCATGTTGAAATCTAAGGCCTCCTGCAATCTTGCCTCATTTATCATCTAAAGGTTTATCCTTTATGATATATTCCACTTTTTTTGCTATAGTCTCCCTTGGGCTACTTGTCATCCAAAGAACACCTCAACTCTTCATTCTTTCATGAAGAATACCTTCATGAAATGGAAAAGGTTCCCTCCCCTCCGCCATACACAGAATTCACTACTTCTGCTACCAATTTAGCATTCTTACTTGTATTAGTGTTTAGTTAAGAATAAATTGCTCCTTCTCCAAAGGCTGTTAAGTAACACATACCTTGCTCTAATATCGGTGCCCAGCACTTTTGTGGTATATAACCAGTAATCAATATTCATATGCTGATTTAATTCAATCAACTCATAATTTTAATTTAACTTAGAATGATATTATCTAGGAGTATGAGAAAGATAGAAAACATAATGTGAAAAACTCTAGTTGAGTTATAAAGGTAGAAGATTGACCTTACCCCTCGAAAAATGCCAGGGAAGGAGAGAAATAACTATGAGACACAGTGATCCTTCACATCACCATTTCCTTTCCATAGTCCAACAAAATCAGCTTAAATTATACTCTTAATAAAATCACTCCCCTTTAAAAAAGATCACTGTAGATGTAAGCAAGGGAAAAAAAGGCAAGTTAGTTTGGGTTAATCCAAGGTCTAATAAAATAGGCCTTGTTGGAAACTTCTCCAAAACAGCATTTGCCCACACAAATCAAGATAAAATTTTTAGCGGAAAACTAAGACTAAAGTAAAAGAACCTTCAAGTTTTTTTT
>SJYV01034421.1:388481-418957 GCA_006410875.1 Neotragus pygmaeus | reverse complement strand
AGAATTCACTACTTCTGCTACCAATTTAGCATTCTTACTTGTATTAGTGTTTAGTTAAGAATAAATTGCTCCTTCTCCAAAGGCTGTTAAGTAACACATACCTTGCTCTAATATCGGTGCCCAGCACTTTTGTGGTATATAACCAGTAATCAATATTCATATGCTGATTTAATTCAATCAACTCATAATTTTAATTTAACTTAGAATGATATTATCTAGGAGTATGAGAAAGATAGAAAACATAATGTGAAAAACTCTAGTTGAGTTATAAAGGTAGAAGATTGACCTTACCCCTCGAAAAATGCCAGGGAAGGAGAGAAATAACTATGAGACACAGTGATCCTTCACATCACCATTTCCTTTCCATAGTCCAACAAAATCAGCTTAAATTATACTCTTAATAAAATCACTCCCCTTTAAAAAAGATCACTGTAGATGTAAGCAAGGGAAAAAAAGGCAAGTTAGTTTGGGTTAATCCAAGGTCTAATAAAATAGGCCTTGTTGGAAACTTCTCCAAAACAGCATTTGCCCACACAAATCAAGATAAAATTTTTAGCGGAAAACTAAGACTAAAGTAAAAGAACCTTCAAGTTTTTTTTTAAAGAAGTGTTCATTTTATCATTACTGTGCAGAATAAAGAATTTCAAAGAATGAGAAACGGTGTGGTATAGTAGAAAGGGGACTAGACCTGCTCTGTTAACTAGTCCCTTTGCCCTTCAGGGCTCAATTTCCTCATCTGTGAAATAAGGGCATTTGATCAGTGTAATAATGTATAAAGTCACCTTTGATTTTTAACAGAAAAAAGGTTTTGTTTCTTTGGTTGGAAGAAACTGTTAAGTTTAGCCCAACATGCTCATTCTTCAGCCCCTCTTAAGTCTGAGATACCTCTGAAGAACTCCTAAGCTCTCCTAAATACATTTTAAAATCTGACTTGAGGACTAAGATTTCTTCTAGCACTGATATTAAAATTGATAAAGCAATTCAGTAATTTTAGTGGGTTTTAAAATTGATAAAGCAATTCAGTGGGTTTTAAAATTCAGTGTATGCTGAATAGAAGAATGTTATTAATAACTCTGCACAAGGAATTCCCTGGTGGTCCAGTGGTTAGGACTTGGCACTTTGACTGCTCTGGTTCAACTCCTGGTTGGGGAACTAAGATCCTGCAAACTGTGCAATGAGGCCAGAAAATAAACACCACAGAAAAACAAACTTTGTGCATACTGGGAGGGTGAAATGGAAAGAATACTACTGAGCACTATTATTTTAAATGTTTTAAATTTAGGATTTTAAATAACAAGCTTTTTGGATTTGGTAACAGATTGGATTTACAAGGTAGTAAACTTGGGTGGGAGATGGCTAAGAGAAAGATGAACCTCCTCTATCCTCTAACCCACAGAAGAGGCAAAGTCATTCTGAGAAAGGGTTTTATGGAGACATGGTATTTAAACACAATTAAAAAAAAAACAAAAACCACAGGATCTATCAGAAAGCGATTGTTTCAGAACATATATTTTTGTGCCTTAGATAAAAATACATACCATGGACTGAAATTATTTAAATAATATATATTAGAATAGAAGGTAAACTTGATAAGCAGATGAAAATAGGGAACTTTTTTCCCTTCTAAATCTCATATTGGATTTTATATTTAATAATCTTTAAAAACATTTTTATATTTGCTAACAAACTACTACTAAGATGTCCTGGTGTGCTACCATTCTTGGGGTCGCAAAGAGTTGGACATGACTGAGCGACTGAACTGAACTGAAGATGTCCACAATTTATAAAAACATCAACTTTTTTTTAGTGAAATATATCTAAATAATGATAATTAAAACAGGTACTTAAAATTTTTTTCAAGGCTAGTATTTTTCACTTTCTACAGAAAAACATACATGAAAAGCAAGGCAGACTTGGAACTAGTTCTGTGTCATAAATATCTGCTTTATGAGACTCCAATTCAACACAGGAGAAGAGTACTTATTGACTAAATCCTCAACCAGAAAACCAAACAGAAAAGTGAAAAAAGGTGATTCACAAATGATGATTTGGGATCTTTTGGCACTGAAGGTAAAAGATACACTACTCTTTTTATAATTCCATCCCCTCAAAATGAAGTATCTGTCAGTAAAGGAGTACGAGAAGTGTTAATGTTTCCTTTTACTCTGAGTGCACAATTCAGAGTTTTAACACATAACAGTAGTAAACTATTTTAAATCTTTATTTAATTGTTCATTGTTTCAGAGCCTGTTAGGGTATTAAAAGTTTTTCTGAACTGTTTCTAGTCTTTATGAAGTCTTTTTTGAATCCTAAATGTATTATTTTATAATATAACAACAAATTAGTTTTACCAATAAACTAGTGAGATAAAGCATACAAAGCACCAAGTAAACACCTCTCGGATAATAGGGTGAAACTTCTATAGTGCACCTTGAATGTATTTAGATGAGAAATACCAGGTGGTAGAGTCTAGGCTCTAAACTGATTAGATAAGAATAAAGAAAACGATTGCTAAAATGTCTTAAGTTACTAAAGATGTATCCGTGCTGTTTTTATAATCTTTCTCTATGGCGGTGTATATTTAGGATTCCAACAAGTAAGATGGAGGCTAGCTGAGTTTTAACTGGTAATGATTTTTTACAATTTAAGATTAGATTTTACTGGAAGGTAATTTAGTCCAACTGTCATTTTATAGGTGAGGAAACTGAGGCCTGAAAGATTTAGGAAGTGGTAGGGGGTTACATAACTTTATTAGTAGCAATTTTTAAACTAGAATTCCAGTTGAATGGTTTTTACATCTACAATTAATGTTAAGAATGAAAAGCAGACAAAAAACAATTCACCTCAACCCAGTTTGTAAGCCAGTAACACTCCGGATCTGTGTTTTCCACTGTGAAGAGAACATTTCCTCTAGGAATGACAGAGCCCTCAGGAACAGCTTTTACTTCTATTGGAAGATGCCCATCATATTTCTGGTAAAAGACAATAATGAAATTATTCATTCAACAGATGGTAAAGCATTACCTGTTTAAATAAGGTTCTTTATATTTTACAGAAGCTAAACTTACTGTCAGAGAAATTACAATTGTAGATCTTACTATATTGCTAGTAATAGGGTCAGAATATGCTTATCCTCCTGAAATAAAATTAACTATTTGATTAACAGTTAGTATTACTAATTTTTAAAATTTTATGCTGTCAAAAAGTACTTTTGCTAAGAAAATTTGTCACTTGAACATAATTTCAAAACAAAGTTGTTTTCTTCTTCTTTCCCTTTCAAAGAATTTATTCCAACATATTCTAAGAGCACTATCTTCTAAGTAGTCTTCTTTTCCATAAAAGAAAGGCTAATGACTGGAAGATAAAATAATGAACTGCTATTAGAGAGCAAAATAAAATGAAACTGAAAAAGAAAATAACTCTCTGCCAGTAGAAGAATCTTGAATAGGTTTTTCTCTCTACTGGTAGTAGACCTCACACTATTTTGGTAGTAGTCAGACTAACTGTAAGTATAGTTTCTAGAACTTTCACAATCAACATCCAAGTGCAACAACTCTCTCCCAGATTAGGCTGAGGATATAGTGGCTATACAACATGTTACTACATACTTAATTAAAAGTATACTTAACTTAAAAGCTGGTTAACTTTTGGCTAGTAAGGTAGGTTGTTTCAGAAATCCTAGCAGTTTATGTGATTTGGGACAAGATAACTAGATTAAAAAAAAAATTTCACGATTCTCGAGGTCTCAGATTCTATGCTTGTAAAATTGGATTATATAAGATTATTTCTAGAGAATCTATGAATCCCTAAGATTCTCTGAATATAAAATGAAAAGATTTACCACCTTGATGACTGAGAATTATATTACTAAGACAGCATCTAACTTAACCATACTGTTATCCTCAAAACAAATCAAATGAGTTAAATGTGGTAGTTAGCCAACAGATCTTACTTAAGATATGGAAAACTAGCAGAGTGCTTACCCAACTTCTTCACGGAGCCAAAATTATCAAATAGTAAAATTCAGTATTACAATACAATATAGGCGTGAAAGTTAAAACATTTCTCATTTTGTGTTTGGTAGTTTATAACGAAAAAGACATTCATTTTAGAGATAATTAAGATGGAAAGATGTCAGTAGATCCCATTCTCCACCTATCTATTTAATAAAGAAAACAGCCAGGGAACAATTCAACTTGTAACTCAATTTCCATGTCTNTATTGCTAGTAATAGGGTCAGAATATGCTTATCCTCCTGAAATAAAATTAACTATTTGATTAACAGTTAGTATTACTAATTTTTAAAATTTTATGCTGTCAAAAAGTACTTTTGCTAAGAAAATTTGTCACTTGAACATAATTTCAAAACAAAGTTGTTTTCTTCTTCTTTCCCTTTCAAAGAATTTATTCCAACATATTCTAAGAGCACTATCTTCTAAGTAGTCTTCTTTTCCATAAAAGAAAGGCTAATGACTGGAAGATAAAATAATGAACTGCTATTAGAGAGCAAAATAAAATGAAACTGAAAAAGAAAATAACTCTCTGCCAGTAGAAGAATCTTGAATAGGTTTTTCTCTCTACTGGTAGTAGACCTCACACTATTTTGGTAGTAGTCAGACTAACTGTAAGTATAGTTTCTAGAACTTTCACAATCAACATCCAAGTGCAACAACTCTCTCCCAGATTAGGCTGAGGATATAGTGGCTATACAACATGTTACTACATACTTAATTAAAAGTATACTTAACTTAAAAGCTGGTTAACTTTTGGCTAGTAAGGTAGGTTGTTTCAGAAATCCTAGCAGTTTATGTGATTTGGGACAAGATAACTAGATTAAAAAAAAAATTTCACGATTCTCGAGGTCTCAGATTCTATGCTTGTAAAATTGGATTATATAAGATTATTTCTAGAGAATCTATGAATCCCTAAGATTCTCTGAATATAAAATGAAAAGATTTACCACCTTGATGACTGAGAATTATATTACTAAGACAGCATCTAACTTAACCATACTGTTATCCTCAAAACAAATCAAATGAGTTAAATGTGGTAGTTAGCCAACAGATCTTACTTAAGATATGGAAAACTAGCAGAGTGCTTACCCAACTTCTTCACGGAGCCAAAATTATCAAATAGTAAAATTCAGTATTACAATACAATATAGGCGTGAAAGTTAAAACATTTCTCACTTTGTGTTTGGTAGTTTATAACGAAAAAGACATTCATTTTAGAGATAATTAAGATGGAAAGATGTCAGTAGATCCCATTCTCCACCTATCTATTTAATAAAGAAAACAGCCAGGGAACAATTCAACTTGTAACTCAATTTCCATGTCTTTGGATGCCCAAAAGTTTAAGCAAGGAATCCAAATGTGTTAGATAGGATATTACAGTACAATAAAGAATGAAAATTCATTTCACAGATCTGTACCAAACCATTCTAACTATTCAGTAAAGGAAACGTCCTAGAATTGTGTTGTGATAGATTCATACCATCTATTTTCTTAGGTATTCTATAGTCCAGAAAATAGGCTTAAACTTTCAAGTTGCCCCATGCCCTTTCTTAATTATAATGTATTTTCAGATAAAGGATTAAATCACCTTTCTGATTTGCTAGTCATTTAAACTGTAATACATATTGTATCAAATTGCTTAGACATGCTATAGATTCTCGATGCTAATCATCAGGAAAAACAATTAAACATACCTTTAACTTCTCACAAGAATACACAAATAGATATTAGTTATAGGTTCCCATACAGACAATAGTTGTAATTACCCTGATCCTTGAATGATGTGGGGGTTAGAGGCACCCCCTGCCAACAGTCAAAAATCCAGGTATTACAGTCAGTCTCTGTAACCGCAGTTCCTCTCTATCTGTGGTTCTGCATCTGCAGATTCAACCAACTGCAGGCTTGTAGTACTGTAGTATTTACTACTGAAAGAAACTCCATGTAGAAGTGGACCTGTGCAACTTGAACCTGGTTTTCAAAGATCAACTGTATAGCCTAATCTTCTATTCAAATTCCATGGCAAGAAAGTTTCAACTAAAAGTAAAACCAAAATACAAAATACACATTTTTTACCTCAAGAATGTAGTTCCATCCCTTTTCATTAAAGACATCATCTTGGAAATGCTCTCTGTATACCTCTTTGGCTTCTTGGATCTTTTCTTTGGTAACTACTTTACCTAAAAAAATAAACATCTCCTGTTTACATTTCTGAAGGCATGCTGTGAATTGCTGAGTTGCCATAGGATTAATGTCTCTAGCTACTTCACACATTCCATGGATTAAAAAACAAGAACTGAGAGGTTAAGTGATTTACCTGGAGTCAACAGCAGAGTAAGGAAAGGAATCTGCACTTCCAACCACTCATAAGCAGAAGCATAAAAGTTAATTTATTATGTGAAAAACAAATTTGCAGTAGAAGAGATTTTTATATGTGTGTATGTATATATATTTTAAATTACAGTAACAAATTAACTTCTAGGGAGATTTTTAAAAAACCTGTGTTAATTTATACAGTCTTCAGATTTGAGAGTAAGACTTTGATATATGGTTTCCAGGTTAACCTGTTTACTTTATTCATAAAGTATATCTTTGGAGGCTGACAATGCAATAATTTTCCTAAGTTGTTGCCACCCGCTCCCACACACCTTTAGCTAATACCTACTTATAGCGTGGTTATGAGAACTAAATGAGTTATGACATCTGAATAAAAGTTCTTAGAATGCTGGCCTATAACAAACTATATATTTTAGCTGTAATTAATAATAACACTTTATAAAGCTTTTAACTGAAGGAAATTGAAGTGTAACATTAGCCTTTGGTAACTCTCTAAATAAGATCACTAGTAAACTTATTTAAAATATCTTGGGTAATTGTGTTGCAATGAAGTATTTTTGATATCCAAGTATATTTTCAATAGCATAACATATCTTAACTATCTAATCTTAAAACTGCCAATGTTACAGAAAAAATTATCTGTGTAAAATTAAACTTAATCTGTATTCAATTCTGAGATTACTTTTATTTGAAAAGGTAAAAATGAAGTTTTCCAAAATGTATAGAAACCTTTGGAACTATTTCTCCACCTTCCAAATGGACTTCCAAATAATAAAGTACAAAAATTATTTTGGGGATTCTGCTTCTTTAAAATGCATTTGAGACTAAGTCTACAGTTACAAGTAGTTTTGAAAAATATGCCTTTAAGGTAAAACTGACTAGCATAAACATATTCTAACTGCTATCACAACTCAAAATGAGTTTCCNTTCTGCTTCTTTAAAATGCATTTGAGACTAAGTCTACAGTTACAAGTAGTTTTGAAAAATATGCCTTTAAGGTAAAACTGACTAGCATAAACATATTCTAACTGCTATCACAACTCAAAATGAGTTTCCAGGTCAGTAACAAATCCTTTATTTTGAATTAGTGACTAAAGTCTGCCAACAAACCAGATGACTCTCAGAAAGTTACTCACTTCTCTAAATTTATTACCAAGCTTATTGGTTTCAGAAAATCTCTCTCATATCTAGAACACCAAGTACATACAAATTATACAATTTAATGNTTATTTTGAATTAGTGACTAAAGTCTGCCAACAAACCAGATGACTCTCAGAAAGTTACTCACTTCTCTAAATTTATTACCAAGCTTATTGGTTTCAGAAAATCTCTCTCATATCTAGAACACCAAGTACATACAAATTATACAATTTAATGCTTTCAAATTAACAGATTTCTAAAAATTTCAAAAGAACCCCTAATATAATTAATATTAAAATTAGACTCTTCAAAAAGTTACACATATTAGGAAAAGCAATACCTTTTAAATACTTATGAAGAATGTACTGCAATCCATAAAATACTGTTTCCTCATATTTCACCTTCCTTATTTTCGAGTTTTCTGTCTTCTTTTCACGGCATTCAAAGTAGGAATAAACTTTGCTTGTGTTGGGTGGGTACTGTTTATAGTGAGTAACCTATATGAAAGAGAAATACTTGAATTAGAAAATACCAGAAGAACAGAATGTAAATTGCAACAAAAAGAACTTGAAATTATGTAAAAACTAGATAAAATATATTGATTTGCTATTGATGAGCTTCTTTTCTGGTGATAAAGAATATAAAGTAAGTATCGCGCTTATTGTTTAGTTGCTAAGTCATGTCCGACTCTTTTGCAACCCTATGGACTGTAGCTGCCCGGCTCCTCTGTCCATGGGATTTCCCAGGCAAGAATACTGGAGTGGGTTGCCATTTCCTTCTGCAGGGGATCTTCTCCATCCAGGGACTGAATCCATGTCTCCTGCATTGGCAGATGGGTCCTTTAGCACCAAGCCACCAGGGAAGCCCCATTATGATTAAGATACTTTTAATACTTCAGTATCTTAAATTGAAAATCACAGGCGAGTATAAATTTTTATAAACATACTGGATTTAAGGAATAAATAGCAACCTACTCCAGTACTCTTGCCTGGAAAATCCCATGGACGAAGGAGCNTCAGTTCACCGCTGGTGATTTGCTCATTGAGTCCTACTGTGCTATGCCCAAAATCACCTGGCCCTTCCAAACTTTCACATTTTTCCTTCTCTTGAATCTACCTGTCCTCGATATTTATGTTCTTATTTCTCAGTTTTATGATAAATATAGCTTATTTATGATAAATACAGTGATGAAAGCAAGTGGAGACAAATACAAAAAGAAAATAAGAACAGCACTCAGACTGAATTAGCAATTAGTACTAAGGTTGGTGATACAAACAATAAAATAAACTAATTTTGGATTAAATGATATGTTGCAAGTGATATCACTATCACCATAAATGTTTTTCTGGGAATTTAATCCCAAAGCACCTCACTCCTTCTGTGCCTGATGGTTGATTGGTTAGTAGTCAATACCTCTACAGATTTTCCCTGTCATTCAAGGAAAATACACTTTAAATCTTAAGGGATAATAATTTTATTCATAGATTTCACTACCTTTCTTTTTTCAGTCTTATTTGATATGAGGCTAACAGCCTTCTCTGAACATACCAAAGCCCTGAACTTAAAGTGAGAAATAAATCTCCAGTTCATCTCCCCATAGGTGTTATTTTCGATGGACTCCATTTGATGTCTCCAAGATAAAGCAATCAACCTGGAAAGGAATGAGGAGCTCATATACTATGAAGTGACATATCATTATGACCATACCTATTAAGTGACTAAACCAGCCAGAGCCCAATTATATCTTTGCAACATACAATGAAATACCTCCTAAATAGTTCTTCAACAAAGAAATAAACCTGTCATACAAGAAAAATTTGCGTACATCAAGGCTATGTATTGAGGAAGTAATGTTGGTGTCAGGGTNAAAAAAAAAGGTATCTCGTTTACTCTTGGTGAATAGTCTTCATTTGGGAAAGAGAAGCAGCTGCCTGGGGGGATATACAACATAAAACAATGAACTGAAAGCAGAATTTGGTACTGTTACTATTTAAGTGTGGAATGCTCATCAAGTCAATAGTCAATAACTTCTTAAGGCTCTCCATCTGCATAATGAGGTACTGGAAACGATCTCTTCTAGTCTTCATAGTGACACTGTGAAAACCTGGATGAAAGCAATAGCAGCAGCAGTGGAAAAAAATACCCTGTTCTGTGATCTTTTCTCAAACCACCTCTGAATTGCAAAATATATGTCTATACAATTGCAACATTAAATCCTTGTGGATTTAAAGATATGAAGAGGTATTATTACAAATTTCTTTTCCATGAATTTAGGTAAAAGCCACTGTTGAAAATTTGTTTTTGTTTTCTGTGTTCATTATAATCTGAATTTATTACATTTTAATATGGTTACAATATTTTACCAATAAAAAACAACTGGAAGAATAGTGTGTATTTTCCCATTTGAAAAAATAGGAATAAGAATGCCTTAAAGTTTATGGACGGGTGATGAGTCAGGGTAATGTGGAATAAATCTTTGAAGATGAGTTTCATGGATGACTGGATGACTGCTGTGGATATAAACCATTTTCCCTGTTTACTTCTGATCTCAAGTTTCGAAAAAACTAATGTTTTCCCTGTTTGGCTGCACAATCTCAATCCAAGTAAAACTTGGCTTTCACCTAAAGAATCTTTGTGGCTTAATACAAAAACTCTAAAATGAATACAGAAAGAAAAAAAAGTCACAAATTTAAAAAATATGTTTCCTTTCTCATTGAACCAACTAACAACTCTAATAGCCCCTTGATGCTGCTTACAGGTAACCCTGGAGGTATATCTTTATTGTTAATATGTGGTCTGTTGCCTAAGTCAAGAGTTGGAACTTTCTGTTTTGCTCATCTATACATCCCAGGTGATGCAGTGGTAGAAAGAAACCCCTTGCCAATGCAGGAGCTGCAAGAGACGCAGGTTAGATCCCCGGATCAGGAAGATCCCCTGGAGACGGAAATGGCAACCCGCTCTAGTATTCCTACCTGGAAAATTCCATGGGTAGAGAAGCCTGGCAGGCTATATAGTCCACGGTGTCTCAAAGAGTTGGACTGAACACACACAGGCAGTTATCTATATATTACAAGTTATATGGAGGCTTCATCAAAACTTAGCATATGGACTTTCCTGGTAGTCCAGTGGTTAAGACTCTGTGCTTCCACCACAGGGGGCATGGGTTTGATCCCTGATCAGGGAACTAAGGTCCCTCATGCTGCATGTGTGTTAGTCACTCAGTCATGTCTGACTCTGCGATCCTATGGACCCTAGCCTGCCAGGATCCTCTGTCCATGGATTTCTCCAGGCAAGAATACTGGAGTATAGTGCCATTTCCTTCTCCAGGGATCTTCCCAAACCAGGGATTGAACCTGGGTCTCCTGCACTGCAGGCAGATTCTTTATGGTCTGAGCCATCACGAAAGCCTACATGTTGCATGGCAAGGCCAAAACAAAAACAAAAAAACCTAGAAGCAGTGAGGTGGGAGAAAAGTCAGCTCTGATGAAGTAAAATTTGAACAAAGATTCACAGTTGTGACTCAGTATTTATTGGACCTTCTTCACACTTCGCATACTTAATGGTGCACCTTTAATAGTTTACTTTTTCTATATCAGATTTAAAAGTATTAGAAGGCAAATGAATTACTTTCTTCTTCTGAGTAGACCAAGCAGTCAAAAGCTAAATGGAAATGTACCTAAGCTATTTAATTCCACCTTGGTCTAAAAGTGTACTAAAGATTTTCCATCCTACAAATACAGTTCCTGTTATGGACAATAATGAAATATGTAAATGTAATTGTAAAGCTTTACTTCAGTTGTGTTCTTTAATTATGGTACTTAAAACCTTTGCGTAAGTATTCAGAATGTCTCTCTGAAAACAAACATTAAAAATACAAAGTTGTCTAGGCTTAGTTAGAATTGAAGTATGACTTCTGAAATCTTTGGAGAAACTGAAGAGAACTGTTTTAGAATTCAGCTAAACAATCAGCAAACTCTCTGGCAATTAACTATGGAACAATTTACTATCAACCACTTAATAACACCCAATATATTTGAAGAATAAAATACAATGGTATATTCAGATATGTTTATATACTGGCATATACATTGTTTAAATGGGAAAAAAATTTTAAACAGAGCTGCTTAGTAAATATTTTCTAAAATAGCTAATTTTAGTTGTGCTAAGTTTACTGTCCTCTTCATTTTACTAAACTTCATTTCTGCTAAACTTGTCACCCTGAGTCCCTTGGAACTTTTATCAGAAAATGAGATGATATAGTAGAAATTCAAATCATTAAATTTTAATTTTATAAACAGTTCATTCATTTACAAATATATACCCTACCTGCTGTGTAATCAGGCACTGGTTCAGATGCTAAGGATGGGGAAGTAAAATAGACTGACATAGTCCCTAGTCTCACTGGGCTAGTGAGGGCTGAGAGGTCATAAAATAATTTCAGAGCTAGATGGATGCTATGAAAAATTAAAATGATGGCCTAGAAGAGGCATGGGAGACTAAACAGGAGGCCAGGAAGGCTTCTCCTGAGATAGTGACATATGAACAAGATCTAAGTGACAAGGAAATAGGAAATATTTTGACTTCAGGGTCAGAACAGAAATGAAGACCACTGTGGTTGGTGCTTAAAGAATGAGGAGGAGGTACATGAAGTCAGAGAGAGATGCAGGGACAAGATCTCGTAAGACTCACAGGCTACCTCAAGTGGGGAAGCCACTAGTATGCGTTAGGCTAGAGTGACTATGATCTGATTCACATTTGACAAGGATTAGCCTGGCAGAGGTGGAGAGCAGATTACAGGGTGACCTGAGTGGATGCAGGAGTATCAGTTAAGAGGCTACTGCTGAAACTCAAATCAGGTGAGAGATGACTCATTATCTTTGAAGAAGTAGGCTGATAGATTAGATTTGGAAATAAAGAGGGGGAGAATTTTATGTTGCCTAGATTTTTGGCTTGAGCAACTGAGTGAATAATGGTGCCATTTGCTGAGACGAGGAAAGGCATAGAAGGACTGGGTAGGGAAATCAAGAACTTAAGTTTTAAGTATGGTAAGTAAACACTAACAAAAAGCTCCATAATATTCAAAATTAAGTGACCTGCCAAAAGAGCACTCTTAAATCATATTGTTTTTCAGCACTGCTTTGAACTTTCACCACTTGAGGAAATGGCTGTACAACAAATTTAAAATTATTTATGAGAAAATAACAAATTTCTCTTAATATCCTCCACAAAGACTACCCCTAAAAATGTTTCTTAAACTGATAACAGTCTTCCTGCAACTAACAGAATCCCGCCAGCACATAAATATATGTGTGATGAAGAATGGACACACAAGGGAAAATGTAGCTCTTCTAATAAATCTGAATTTCAGTTATGTGGTTGATTTTACTTCATGAAAAAATAAGCTTCTAAAAACTGCACTCCCAGTGTCAATTAACCATGTATAACAGTTCAAGAGAAATATGAGAAGTATTTCAGTTGCATAGAGTTTTTCTGTGAGAGCAAAGTATACTTTTATCCTGAGCTTCTCTAGACTTCCTATAAGGTTGACATAATATATTTCCAAGAGCTTTCCTCCCACATTGGTACCACATGACCAAAGGTAACTACTACTAACCTACTTTCAGTTATAATCACTAAGAAATGATCACAAGCCAACATTTCAACACTACCATGTGTATTTAAGAGCATATGGAGTAACAGACTCAAAGTCACAAACAAACCTATGTTACCTGTGTAATATCTAAGGGCACTCATAAGAGGCACTTATTAAGACTCTCTACCTTTTCAAAGGTAATGAGCCAGAAACAGCAAAAATTATAATGGATTTTTTTCTTCTTTTCAATATTCAGGATTTCTCAAGCCCTGTCCTTCCGTTGCTCCAGAAAATGATTCATTGCTATTTGGCTTATGAAGCACTACTAACATCAAAATACAATTTAAGGATTTGGGGATTATTTTAGTGAAGGGGAGAAATTGTAAAACCGGCCATTATCATTATGCTGCCTCTTCCCTTGACTCTGGTAGAATTCCTAGCAACTTGCACCTTTTCTTGGCACACCTTTAAGAGAGATTTCATAAACTGACAAAAGGGCTATCAGTTTCTGGTATTTTTGTTTTGCAAAATACTCTACAGTTATTACTGGCCTCATCCAGTCTATGAAGTATAATCATGATTTACAAATAGGATTTTATTTCTATTGCCTGGGTTTTTCCTGTAATTCATAATATAAAACTTCCTGGGAAAACTCTATCCTAAGAATGCACAGGTGCTCTGTGACATACAAACTGCAGCAGGACCACACCTCTCACAGGGTTTAGGCTGCCACTGGAGCTGTTTTAACCATACTTAAGTGTCCAGAATTGGTGAAGAAACAACTTTCAAAAACAGGAAACAGCTCAGAGGAAGACACTGGGCAGCTCAAGTCTGAGGCAGGACTAATTTACCCATAAGAATGATTGTCATCTAGCCCCAAATCTTTACCCCAAAATGCCCAAATAAGATTTGTTATTCTGTCACTAATGAGGAAGCAAGCTGTTTTTCAAAAAGCTATCTTGGGTACTTAATCACCATACATAAATCATACAGTCTTTTGTAACTTTTCTAAAATCAACTTTAACCCATCTTAGATTGTAATGGACATCTTTTGTCCTTTATAATACCTCAGTTCAGTTGAGTTGCTCAGTTCAGTTCAGTTCCTCAGTCGTGTCTGACTCTTTTCGACCCCACGAATCGCAGCACGCCAGGCCTCCCTGTCCATCACCAACNCCACCCTTATGGCAGAAAGTGAAGAAGAACTAAAGAGCCTCTTGATGAAAGTGAAAGAGGAGAGTGAAAGTTTGGCTTAAAGCTCAACGTTCAGAAAACGAAGATCATGGCATCCAGTCCTATCATTTCATGGCAAATAGATGGAGAAACAATAGAAATAGTGGCAGACTTTATTTTTTTAGGCTCCAAAATCACTGCAGATGGTGACTGCAGGAATAAAATTAAAAGACACTTACACCTTGGAAAAGTTATGACCAACCTAGACAGCATACTAAAAAGCAGAGATGTGCTTTGCCAACAAAGTTCTGTCTAGTCAAGGCTATGGTTTTTCTGGTAGTCATGTATGGATGTGAGAGCTGGACTATAAAAAAAGCTGAGCACTGAAGAATTGATGCTTCTCAACTGTGATGTTAGAGAAGACTCTTGAGAGTTCCTTGACCTGCAAGGAGATCAAACCAGTCCATCCTAAAGGAAATCAGTCCTGAAAATCCATACTTTGGCCATCTAATGTGAAGAGCTGACTCATTAGAAAAGACCCTGATGGGAAAGATTGAGGGTGGGAGAAGGGGACGACAGAGGATGAGATGGTTGGACGGCATCACTGACTTAATGGGCATGAGTTTAAATAAATTCTGAGAGCTGTTGATGGACAGGAAGGCCTGGCATGCCGCAGTCCATGGGGTCGCAAAAAGTCAGACATGACTAAGAGACTGATCTGAACTGAACAGAAAAAATCCAGGATCGATGTTTCCACTGATGAATTTCACTAAACATTCAAGGAAGAATCTGTATCAATTCTATTCAAACTCTTTCAAAAAATAGAAGGGAGAACAATTCCAAAACATTTTATGAGGCCACTNAACTGAACAGAAAAAATCCAGGATCGATGTTTCCACTGATGAATTTCACTAAACATTCAAGGAAGAATCTGTATCAATTCTATTCAAACTCTTTCAAAAAATAGAAGGGAGAACAATTCCAAAACATTTTATGAGGCCACTATTACATTGATGCCAAAACCAGACAAGGACAACACAAGAAAATAAAATTACAGGACGACATCCCTGGTAAGCATAGATCCAAAACCTCTCAAAAGAATATTAGCAAACCAACTTCAACAATGCTTTAAAAGGATCATATACCATGATAAGCAGTATATATTTCAGGAATGCAAATTTCAACATCTACAAATCAATCCATGTGGTACACCATGTTAACAAAACAAAATACAAAAGTATGATCATTTTACTAGAAGGCAGAAAAAACAAAGTTCAACACCCATTTTTGATAAAAATGTGTCTCAACATAATAAAGACCATTTATGACAAGCCCACAGTTAACTTCATACTCAATGGCAAAAAGTTTAGAGCTTTTCCTCTAAAATCGGGAATAGGCAAAGATTTGTACTGTCACCAACTTTATTTAGCATAGTATTGGAAGTCACAGCCAGAGCAATTAGTCAATAAAAATAAATAAAAGCATTCAAATTAAAAAGGGAGAAATAAAATCATTGCTAATTTGCATGTCACATGATATTATATATAGAAATTCCTTAGGAATCTGCCAAAAAGCTATTAGAACTAATAAATGAATTCAGTAAAGTTGCAGGTTGCAAAACCAATATATAGAAATCTATGCATTTCTATATATTAATAACAAATTAGAAAGATAAATTAAGAAAACAATCTCATTTATACTTCCATCCAAAAGAATAAAATAACCTAGGAATTAATTTAACCAAGGAGATGGTCGACCCATACACTGAAAAAAATAAAACATTAATAAAAGAAATTGAAGAAGACACAAATAAATGGAAAGATATTCTATGTTCATGGATTGGAAGAATTAATATTGTTAAAATGTCCATACTACCCAAAGCAACCTACCTGATTCAGGACAATCCCTATCAAAATTTTAATGGCATTTTTCATACATACAGAAGAAATAATTCTAAAATGTGTATTTTTCATACATAGAGAAGAAATAATTCTAAAATGTGTATAGAACCACAAAAGACCCCCAAATAGTGAAAGCAATCTTGAGAAAGAAACAAAGGTACAGGCATCACATACTCCTAACTTCAAACTATATTTTAAAACTATTAATATTTTTGTGGGGACTTCCCTGATGGTTCAGTGGTTAAGAATCTGGCTTTCAATTCAGAGGACTTGGGTTCAATCCCTGGTCAGGGAACTAAGATCCCACATGTTTCAGAGCAACCAAAACTTCATGCCACACTGCTGATCCCATGGGTCAGAACTAGAGTGTCCATAAACTGCAACAAATATCCTGCATGACACAACAGAGACCCAAGGTGGCCAAATAAATAAATAGATAGATTTTTTTAAAACTGTATTTGTAGTATAGTTTTCTTGACTAATTTTATAGTAATTAGAATAGTATGATACGGGGATAAAAATAGACACACAGATTAATGAAACAGAACAGAGAACCCAAAATTCAACCCAAGCTTCTATGGGTCAATTAATTTACAACAAAGGAAGCCAAACATATACACTGAAAAAAATCACAGTCTGTACAACAAAGTGTTGCGAAAACTGAACAACTATATGCAAAAAAAAAAAAAAAAATTGAACCACTATCTTACATCATACTCAAAAATTAATTCAAAACAGATTAAAGTCCTGAAACCATTAAATTCTTAGAAGACAGCATAGGTGGTAAGATCCTTGATATTGGGCTTGGTAATTGTTCATAGAGTGAAACTACAAGGTCTAGAAAAGAGTAATCCAGCAGCTGTAATCTGAAGAGTTCCTAGAGGACACACACTGAGTGGAATAGAAGGTTTAATCAGAAAGAGCATAGAATCCCTTTGTGGTTAATGAATTTCCATTTGATATTAAGCTATAGACTCAAAGGGACACTATGTAGATTTCTGGAGCTCTTCAGCTTTTGCTTTTCTCTGATATCTGCCTTTCAAAGTTTATCCTTCTTAGCGTTCCCAAACTCAAATCACTTTCTCTTCAACTCATCAAATTCATTCGGTTCTGCTTGAGACTTCCTCCTGTGTGCCATGTTTTGAAAACATACTTCAGGCAGAAATCCAAATGAATCATTGTGTTCCTCTTGCTTATGTCCCTTTTTCAGGAATCACAATCCAATAGGATTTGTTGTCCAATATTTGAAAACGATCACCTTATATATTTTTCCTGTTTTCTAGTTGTTTACATCAGTAGGTGATGTCTGTTACTAATTACTCTAACATGGCCTAAAGTGAAAGTCCTAGCTCAAAATTTTGACCATTTCTATCACACCACATGTTCCAAAATTTGACCACTGGAAAGCTTCTGTTACAGTAGGTTTGCATGAACTCACATCCTCTAGAGATAAGACCAAATGTGCATCTTCTTCCCTATAAGCACTTTAATATTAAATTACTATGTGACTTGATGCTGGATGTTATAGGATTCATAGAGTCTTAGGTTTAGGCATACACAACCACAATCCATTGTGTAATTAGAGTGATATATATGGAACCAGATTTGAATAGATCCAAAGTTCTTTGGAGAAGGCAATGGCACCCCACTCCAGTACTCTTGCCTGGAAAATCCCATGCACAAAGGAGCCTGGTAGGCTGCAGTCCATGGGGTCACGAAGAGTCGGACACGACTGAGCGACTTCACTTCACTAAAGTACATTAACGAATGAACAGTCTAAACTCCCACATGTTACCTACTTCTACTGAGCTATCATATCTCCCTGAACCTACATCATGACAATTTTGCTTAAACAACTAGTGAAGGAAGAAAGAATTCTAACTCAGTTCCCAAAAGGGTTGGATTGCACGGTGAAATTATTTGAAAGTAGACTTCTGCTGCATCACAGCCTCAGTTGATAATGGCTCTCCAGGAGTTGGTTACCACCTTAGAATATCAGGAGATGTGTCCTGAGGTAGATACTCACTCTTGGGCAGTGGTGAATAGTTCATCTGAGTGATCAAACTTTTAAAAGGAACTAGCCTAGTAGATCTAGGACAGAGAAATGTGAAAGAGGTATATAAGTGGATCGCTATGAAAGATAACAAATGTTATTTATTTTTTATTATTATGTTATTTTTTCTGGTAAGACTTAATGTGTTTCATATAAAGTCTTACCAGAAATCACCGGAATCATCAAATATCATTCCTGAAAGTGACTAGGACAACTTACATTATAGACATCCTCTTGCTTCTCTCCTTGGCCACAGCAGTGGTTGTGCAATGAGGCCATGAATAGCATGGCTGTAACAACAGTGAAGAAAGATATACATGCACTCACTAATAGACTTCTTCTCAACAAGGGTGATCTAGTTAATGGCATAGCTGAGTCCCAACATACCAAAAATAGAGAATGACACTGAACTTTTAGTATGGCATCATTCCTTGGGAAGATCAAGTTAATTGGCAGCAGATTGACTATATCAAAACTTTCCACCTTGGTAGGTAAGTAATTTTTCCTTCCTAGATTTGGTATGTATTTCACATATGGGTTCACCATTTTTTCCCACAGTGCCTCTAATATTATTACGAACCAAGGATTCATGATACATCATATTTATTGGCATAATACCCAGCCACAATATTGTCTCAGATCACAGAACCCATTTAAGAACAAAGGAGTAAATGCATTGGGCAACATGGCCCATTATAAAGATGTATCTACCCAATAGAATGATTGAACAGTGTTGACTGGAGGACACTGTCCTCTAAGATGTGATATCAGTCTTAAACTAAGGATGTAAACAAAGATGGAGTGACTCCTCTTACTATGAAACTTAGTTGTGGAATTTATGCTGTTTCTATAGACTTGGGTTCTCCCAATTTAGATGTCCTGATTCCTGGAAGAGAAATGCTTCTGCAAAATGACACAGTAAGATTTTAATAAAATTTGACTATGACTGCCATCTCATGCCAGTGGACCAAGAGGTAAACAAAGGAGTTAATGTATTGAATGAAGAAACTAATCTTAATTGCGATAGAAAGTAGGTTGCTCACACACAATAAGGGCAGGGAGGAATATATTTGCAACCCATGAATTTTACTTGAGTCTTTTAGTACTTTTATGTATGGTAATAACTGACAACAGATGCTAAAACAATCATCACCCAACAAGTGGAGAGTAAATAAGAATACAGACATTTATGGGATGGTAGTCTGTGTAATCAAGTCAGAAAAATAATCTAGACTAAATTCATAGGATAGGGGGAATCAAGAATGGCTTGTGAAGGAGAGACATGATAAAGATTACTTAGAGTCACAAGGTTGATTGTAGCAGTGGACACTGTTGCAAATCTCACTAACCTTCTTTTCGTCTTCCAGATCAAAATTGTCCACCTTTCCTGACGTCTCTTCTTGAGGAAAAATTGAGGTGTTAATTTTCATTTGAAGATGGAAGGAGACATGTTGAAATATGGGAGGCTGGGCCCCTGAATCGCCACCTAGAGGAGTTACTAATCATCACCATCAACTGCCTGTTGTTACTTGCTGCTGCTGCTGCTGCTAAGTCACTACAGTCGACTCTGTTCAGCCCTATAGACAGAAGGCCACCAGGCTCCCCCATCCCTAGGATTCTCCAGGCAAGAACACTGGAGTGGGTTGCCATTCCTTCTCCAGTGCATGAAAGTGAAAGTGAAAGGGAAATCGCTCAGTCGTGTCCGAGTCTTAGCGACCCCATGGACTGCAGCCTACCAGGCTCCTCCATCCATGGGATTTTCCAGGCAAGAGTACTGGAGTGGGGTGCCGTTGCCTTCTAGTGAGATACAAACTTCTGTATTTGAAGCAAAATCATACATTTATGAATTTGTTTCAGCAGTTGGACCCACTGTAATTAATATAGGAGGAAAAATTGAGGTAATCAATTTTTACTTGTAAAATAAGTAAATCTCAAAAAGTGTTAATAATAAACTCTCATACATTGATGATGAGTTGCAAATGGAGGAAAATTTGGCGCTAATGACCAAGATTTCAAATATGAAGTCTCTGACCTAGCAATTCTACCTCTAACAATTTATCCTTCATATATCTTGAAGATGTATAAATTAATGAATTTATGAAGTTATTCATTGCATCATTGTTTAAAAGAACAAAGATAGAAAATAACATGACTGTCTCTCACTATCAGACAACTAAGTGGCTATTTTCAAAAAGAAGCAGATATTTAGATCCAGATATGAAAACACATTAAAGATAAATGATTAATTAGAAAAATCAAAATATCTATAACATATAACGCCAGGGAGGCCTGGCATGCTGCAGTCCATGGGGTCTGCCACAAAGAGTCAGACACAACTGAGCGACTGAACTGAACTGAACTGATTATGATTTAATGTTAATAATTGACAGATATTCAGATACTAGATGGAAGAGATAATTTTTTACTTGCATATATTTAGATTATTTCTGGAAGGATAACCAGAAAGGGGTAACAATGACTGCCTTCTCAGAGGTATACTTGATAACTCTGTGTTTGGGTTGGGGAGATAGATGATAAATTTTCTACTATAATGATTCTTTGTACCAAATTTTTGCTATGAACATGTATCAGTTATTCAAAATAAGTTGAATTTTAAAACAAACCAAAAAAAGCATGAAGAAAAATAAAGGAGAATATGATCATTTAATGGTTTCTGTAAACATGTTTCAAAGAAATGACTCTCAATTTGGATCTTAAGATTGTCAGAGATGTAACACAGGATGTCACAAAAACATTCAAGCTGATGAGGCCAAATTAGCAGCTAGGGTATGTGTCTAGAATTCAGACCATGTCAATCCTCCCTGCCCATTTCATATTCTATCCTTTAGGGCAAGGCCTTTTCCTCATTGACCTCTCATCTTCTCACGTGCTAAATCAGAACATAGTGTTTGCCTTTCATTGACATATTACCTCCTAAGTCTACATGGATCAAATCAATTTTTTATTATTTTTAAAGCACCTTATAGAAAGACAACTTCGTTGAAAATTATATTTGAATCTGGGCAGTCTGTCCTATGCTCTTGTACTGATATTACTTCAAAACTACATATATCTATATTCCTCTCACTTGTGGGAAATTATTACACTGTAGATCAGCTTGAAATAGTTGTGAATCAAAAGTTACTGTATGAAGCTNCTTGACTTCACATTCCAGGATGTCTGGCTCTAGATGAGTGATCACACCATCATGATTATCTTGGTCGTGATCTTTTTTGTATAGTTCTTCTGCTCAGTTCTGTCCAACTCTGCGACTCCATGGACTGCAGCACGCTAGGCCCACCTGTCCATCACTAACTCCCAGAGCTTACTGAAACTCACGTCCATCGAATCTGTGATGCCATACAACCATCTCATTCTCTGTCGTCCCCTTCTCCTCCCGCCTTCAATCTCTGCCAGGATCAGGGTCTTTTCAAATGAGTCAGTTCTTCACATCAGGTGGCCAACGTATTGGGAGTTTCAGCTTCAGTATCAGTCCTTTCAATGAATATTCAGGACTGATTTCCTTTAGGATGGTCTGGTTGGACTTAATTTCAGTCCAAGGGACTCTCAAGAGTCTTCAACACCACCGTTCAAAAGCATCAATTCTTTGGTGCTCAGCTTTCTTTATAGTCTAACTCTCACATCCATACACATAACTACTGGAAAAACCATAGCTTTGACTAGACGGACATTTGTTGGCAAAGTAATGTCTCTGCTTATTTAATATGCTGCCTAGGTTGGTCATAACTTTTCTTCCAAGGAGCAAGTGTCTTTTAATTTCATGGCTGCAGTCACCATGTGCAGTGATTTTGGAGCCCCCCCAAAATAAAGTCTGTCACTGTTGCATTGCTCCCCCATCTATTTGCCATGAAGTGATGGGACCCATTATAATACCTAATGGGTCTCTAATATTTATTAATTAATGGATAAAAATATGCTGAGTTCAAGATAACCAGTTTAAAATGACCTTTTGAGAAGCAACCGACACTGGACAGCACATTTCATAACTTATGTGTCTGAGGTGGCTTAAACTGTAAATTGTTTAGAGATTTCTTTCTTGTGCTGCATGTTATTTTTTTTTCCAAGTAAGTCTGAATTGACAACATCTTCCATTTCAACCTGCTAACAGGTAGAATGTTCAGAAATGATAAAACTACTCTCTGCTGTAGTTTGTTACAGAATTATCTATATAGAAGGGGAAGAAGAATGGAATAGAAATGAATCTTTTATTGATTCATTTAGTTGGAAACTGATCAATGGCTATCCCAGAAATAAGTGGGGGAAAAAAATGACTTATTTCCTTTACAAAAAAGTGTTCCAAATACCTTTTTAGCACCGCAATGGCTAAGGCCAGCCCCAGTGCACCTTTTCTTAGCTGGCTTATTAGCACAATGTAAATATAACCCAGTAGATAATTTCCTTTAAACCATTTTGAAAATATAAGTGGTTAACACTTAAGATTAAATGTCCTTGTCATTTGTAATAAGAACCCAGGATGAAATCAGAAGAAACAACCACATTCATCTATTCCCTTCATTCATCATTATGTATAATGAAGTAAGAGATTACAGAAATCAATATATATTTTAAATGCCCCGTTAGTCCAAATTGTCCTGAACTGTCTGGAAAGGATACAAGAAAAACAAAATTTCTGTTGTTGTCATGTGCTTGGACATCATTCTATCTACTTGCAAAATACCTTTCTAGAGTGCTTAGCCAATTATCCTTACTTCAGTTCTCCACCCTCCCCCCCAAAACCAAATCAACAATTTAGTTTGTTTTGTTCTGTTCCACCAATACAACCAAAGCTGCTAGCTCCCTACTTTAACTGGCCAACAGTATGTAAGTACTGATAAGGATGTGTATATAATCTTCTCAGGTAATTTCCAAACAGAAGTGTAATTTCACTGCTTCTGGACTCAAGATTACCATTGCTGTCTCTTCTTCATCCAAGAAGATTAAAAAAAAAAAAACAAAATGATAAACAGGCCATAAGTACCACTAAAAATGTAAGGAAAGTGAAACTTAAAAACTAAATTGCAAGTGTAAAATACACAGTTTATTTTACTGACTGCTGCAAACCACTCGTATAATAAAACAAACATCAACCTGATTGAATCCTCTTGAGGGTTTTCTTGGGAGTGAGGGTGAGAAATGAAACATGTTAGTTACTAGGATAATAATCTTCTTAAAAGGTTTTATATTAGGAAGGGAATTAATACACCAACCAGTCTGACTTGAAATGGACAGGAATAAACTCTCTTAAATTGGTACAAATTCTAATAGTGCTGTTAAGTATGCCTAGCTAGCAGATTAGAAAACTTTAGGGTAACCACTCTTACCTTTCATCCCAGGAAACTGATGTTAATGCAGTTTTACATTCCTTATATATAATAGCTAGAGGAGCCACAAACTAAATAAGCTCGCACACTGTTTTGTTTTTAAAAGTTAAAACTTACCTTTCTTGTTATTAATACATTAAAAAACTTGAAAATTATTTTAAAGATTTATTAACGGGATAAAGTTTTAGAAAACTGTGAATGAGACCATTCTAAAATCACTATTAAAAACACTCAAAATACCATGAACTAAGTAACCACAAGGGAAGCACAAGTAAACTATCCTTGATAGCACTATGATCTCCTCGCAACTGTGTAGATTTCCATTTTAAAGTTCCATTTAAAAGACCACTCCTTAAAGAAACTTGGTTCTACCTTAAATAATAACCCACCTTAATGATCCAAAGTAGAATCTTAAACCAGCTAGGAAAAAAAAGAGTTCAACAGAGAACTTAAGTACAATGGGATTCTCCAAAATACTTTACTGGAATATTTAAGAGAAAAACCTAAAAGCAACAACAACAAAAAATCTGAAAACATTATGCTTTAATCGCTATACTCGAAACTACCATGCTGCTCAAGTAAAAACTGAAACTTATTTTGTGAAAGTGGAGTTTTCAGTCTGACATGTCTTTTTTTAGGTGTCCTGGATAACAAAGCTTGTTAGCAAAGTATAAGCCAGTTTACTTCATATAATTTGGAAACTGAGGGAGGGGATATTTCCCAAATTTCCCTTTAATAACTCTTCCCTTTATTAATGTATCTGAGTTTCAAGTAAAATGATCAGGCCACCCAGATATGCAAGCGTCCAATAGCCATAGGAACAGAACGCTGTGTCCTCTCAACAAGTTCTCTAGGTTAACTACAGGTTTTTTTAAACTTCTTGTGTTTCACTTTCCTTTTCACAGAAATCACAAAGTGGTTCTAATGGAATAAAGGCAGACTGGCCTTTGCAACAGGGGATGAGGAGTGTGAGTGATCACCAGAGGCAAAGGAGTTGGAAACCGAGCCCAATGGAGTGGGATGCGGGAATCGAGCAGGGCTCCCCGGAACAGAAGGGTAAGGGTCCTCCGCACCCGGGCCACCGCCGGAGGAACGTGGCTGGCTGCTCCGGCAGCCCTACTAGACCTCGCCCACCCCTTCCTCGAGGAGGGACACATCTGCCGACTAAGGGGTGAGCTTGCTTGACTCAGCTCCGCGGGGGGAACCTTTTTCAAACCTGACTCCCTCTTTCCACGGCAGAATCCTAGGGGCCGTTACCTAACTGACCTGCTCTCCTCAGGCAAGCCCTAACCAAGGCCGGCCCTGCCGGGCCCAGGGCCAAAAGGCCGCACTCCTGGGGAAGGCGTGAGCTCACCCAGTGACGCCCCGGCCGTCGGCCCGCTGAGCTGCCCAGAGCCCCGGGCTGCGAGTGCGGGAAACCGGTTCGGGCCCGCCTCAACCCCTCGCCGCACCGCCCCACCACGCACCCCCCAGGCCCCGCCTCCTGCCGTCCATCCCTCCATCCCTGCTCCATCAGCCTCCTCCCCAACTGCGGCTCCAGCCTCACCTGCCCCATCCCGCCCGCCGCCGCCGCGCCTTCCCTCGGGGCTTCCCCAGCGCCACGACCCCAGCCCGGCCGCCCCCGCCCCGCAGCCTCGCGCTGGTCCCCGACGCACCCTCTTCCTCCCCGAGCCTTTACCTTGTATGAGTCGGTGGCCAGCAGGATATTGAACTCGGCTTCTGCCGCAGCATTCATCTCGGGCAGGAGTGTGGGGGCCGCGCGCCGCGGACTGCCCGGCGCGGCTGCGAGGAAGGAGAAAAATGGGCTTCACCGCGCTCCGTTGCTTAAGTCACCGATCGGTCGGAGGGGGAGGGTAAGAGGAGGGAGTTAGGGAGCGAGTAGGAGGGGCCAGAAGAGGGCAGTCCCGGGAGCCGTGACGCGGCGAGGGGAGCGGCGGCGGTGGNCCTGGTGGTTCAATTGGTTAGGAATCGGCCTGCAATGCTGGAGACCTGGGTTTGATCTTCCCAGGGTTGGGAAGATCCCCTGGAGGAGGGCATGGCAACCCACTCCAGTATTCTTGCCTAGAGAATCCCCATGGACAGAGGAGCCTGACAGGCTACAGTCCATGGGGTCACAAAGAGTCAGACACGACTGAGCGACTAAGCACAGCATGTATACATAGTTATCTATGGAGAAGTATGAAGACTTCAAAAGGAAATGTCACATTTTCCTTTGTTCTTTTCCAAAGCAGCTATGAAATGACTGGGTTCTGGAGTTGGGGAAAATAGAACAATATAGGTAGTTAACTCATTATTCCCAGTATATTAAGCATTGGATTGTTACATCAAGATAAAACTGCATATGGATATGACTCTCAAGTGCAGGAACAATTTCTGGGGAACAATGAAGGCCTGGATAAAGATCAACCAGCCCCATAGCTGAGTCACTTTGCTGAACAGCAGAAACTAACACAACATTGTAAAGCAACTATACTCCAATTAAAAAAAAAAAAGGCCCATTTAGCTGTCACACTAAAATGTTTAAAAAAAAAAATTCAACTGGCCCCAACCCAATGTCCACACCCTGGACTTTTTCTGTACCAAGAACTGTTCCACCTGTGAAACCTTAAGTTGCAGCCTTGTTTCCTCTGGTCAGTATATCTTGCCTTTCTAGTTCACTCACTTCTCCTCCTCCTAGGGCTTTGTTGCCCAGCATTTACCCAAAAGGACTTCACTTCCTTATCTAGACCTAGGCCCATTCCTTCTACTGTCAATATCATCTCCAGCTCCCTTATTTCCTAGCTGGCCCCCAGAACCTTATTGTTTTTTCCCTTAGAGTATTCAGGCTGCTGAGCACCAATAGGAAGCATCACACCACCATGAGTCTATCATCCAGAACAGGACAATGTGATGCTGCCTGACAATCCTTTTATTCCCCCATTCAGCATTCTTTCTGATTTTGCTCAGCATTTTTGGAAATGTTTACCTCTCTCCTCAAACTCCTTAATGCCAAACAACTCTCTCCCTCTTAGCAGATGATAGAGTCCCCTATGTAAGAAAAACCAAGCCATCAGTAGGAACTCCCTATACTATAATAGCTTTTAAGAGAAGTCTGTTTTATTTTAGAGGTCTATTCTCAGAGCCACATGTAGTGCTAGGCACATAGCAGGGATTTAGTAAATAGTTATTGACTGAATGGAGCTATTGCTATCACAAACAAAAGCAGGATGGATGGGGTGGTAGATTATATCGCTTGCCCATGTTGTTGCACTGTTCACCCTTATTTAAAGTCCCTCTTCTTTGTTCTCATCCTATTAAACTCAGTCATGACCAAAGGAGTTTTTAGCCATGACATGTGGACTGAGCTGATGTGCACCACTTTCCTACAGAAGCTTTAAGAACTCAGATGTGGTTGCCATTCTCTCTCTTCTTTCTGCCACGAATACTGCAGGATTCCAGAGAGGCACTGAGCCACAAGCCTAAATCCTGAAACGTGAGTGACACAGAACCAGATTAGAGCGAACAGGTTCTGGATGTGTAGTGGGAGTGAAAAGTCATTTTCTCTTTATAAACCCATGATGATTTTGGAGGCTGTTACTGAAGCATAACTAGGTTGATCCTGACAGATATAAGCTTCCACACATCTTTTCTTTTTTCTCCAGGCTCAAGGAAAGAGGTNACGTGAGTGACACAGAACCAGATTAGAGCGAACAGGTTCTGGATGTGTAGTGGGAGTGAAAAGTCATTTTCTCTTTATAAACCCATGATGATTTTGGAGGCTGTTACTGAAGCATAACTAGGTTGATCCTGACAGATATAAGCTTCCACACATCTTTTCTTTTTTCTCCAGGCTCAAGGAAAGAGGTGTCTCTCCTACCCCAGGTTAATCTCCCTAACCTGTGCTCTGGACCCAACCCCTCCCCCCTCCATCTCCTTAGGTCCCATTTCTGTTAGTCATCACCCTTTCTCTCTTCTAAACTTTCAAATGCTTCCTTTCTGCTGACTTCTTAGCATGCAAACCTAATTCAGTACCTTCCATTTTAAAACTAAACCAAAAAGACCAACTTCCTTTTCCAGAAAAAAGAGATCTACACCTCTCTTCTCTACTTTGTTTAGTCTATGTGGCACTGACACCTCGGCCAGATACACTGTAAGACCCAATGGTTATAATTTCACAAATGTTGGCTAGTAACACCAGTAAAAACAGATTTAGTTTCTTTTCTTCATTTAACCATCATCCCTCTTGTTTTTCCCCATGACACTAGAGTGAGAGTGCTTTCTCCAAAGAAAGTCCGAATCTATCATTTCACAGTTCCATCTGCCTTGGAACAGGAAGAAACCACCTGTTATCTACCTTAAAATTTATCTGATTCTGGACTAATTACCTCTTTCTTTCCCAATGGTGAATTTTCCATTCACCTACAGCATCAGTTAATCAGAGGCTAGGAAACATTTTGGACTCCATCTTTGTCCAGGATGTTTAGTTCAGTTCAGTTGCTCAGTTGTGTCTGACTCTTTGTGACCCTGTGGACTGCAGCGCGGCAGGTTTCCCTGTCCATCACCAACTCCCAGAGCTTGCTCAAGCTCGTGTCCATCGAGTCGGTGATGCCATCCAACCATCTCATCCTCTGTCGTCCCCTTCTCCTCCAGCCTTCAATCTTTCCAGCATCATGGTCTTTTCTTTTCCAATGAGTTAGTTGTTTGCATCAGGTGGCCAAAGTATTGGAGTTTCAGTTTCAGCATCAGTCCTTCCAATGAATATTCAAGACTGATTTCCTTTAGGATTGACTGATTTGATCTCCTTGCAGTCCAAGTGACTCTCAAGTGTTTTCTTCAACACCACAGTTCAAAAGCATCAGTTCTTTGGCACTCAGCTTTCTTTAGGGTTCAACTCTCACATCCGTACATGACTACTGGAAAAACCATAGCCTTGACTAGATGGGCCTTTATTGACAAAGTAATATCTCTGGTTTTTAATACACCATCTAGGTTTGTCATACCTTTTCTTCCAAGCAGCAAATGTCTTTTAATTTCATGGCTGCAGTCACCATTTGCAGTATTTCGGAGCCCAAGAAAATAAAGCCTCACTGTTTCCATTGTTTCCCCATCTATTTGCCATGAAATGATGGGACTGGATGCCATGATTTTAGTTTTTTTAATGTTGAATTTTAAGCCAGTTTTTTCACTCTCTTTCACTTTCATCAAGAGGCTCTTTGAACTAAAGAACTAAACAAACTGTCCAGGATGTTAATCCTGGGGCAAATATCAGTCCCAAAGAGTCTGTCCCCATTTTTCATTGTGATCTGCTCTAAGACCTAAAATTCTGAATTGGGTGTATGGACTGAATTCCCCACAGATATTTCATACTCTCAGTTGCATAAAAGGAAATTGATCCACTCTTCAAATCCATCTAGATTCAGTAAGAATAAACAGGGGTGCTACCCTGAAAACTGAGCAGCATGTCTCTATATGTTATTAAATTAAAGTAATCCAATTTAATTAAAGCCCATGGCACTTGCCAAAACTTTAAAATGTTCTGTTCTGCTGAACCACACCTATGATACAATGGACACTTGTATAAGAAGTCATTGTTCTAAATTTCCTTTTGTTTTTCCAAGTCACACCAACCTTGTGGGATAATCAACAACTTAAGAAATAAACAAATTGGTTTAGCATTTACAGCCTTCTCTTCCCCTTCCAAATTATCCCAGCTTCTCCCTTCCCAAGGTTTCTAAGAGACTCATTTCAATGCGCTGATCACTCTAGGATTCGGGGGTCATTCTCTCTACTCTTTGCTCTGGTGAACAGAAGCCTTCTTCCAGCCTGCTTATTATCCTTCTGCAGCCACATGTCCTGCGGTTGTGCTCATGTGATGGCTTTGTACTTCATAAATGGTAGTATGGGGTTAGGCTATTGTCCACTAATGATTACAACTTGTAATATGCCTTTAAAAAGAATTCTGGCTTTCATCATCCTCTCATCTTAGATACTTGGAACAACTTTCCAACGGTTTACCTAGAGGATGCTGGCATGGTACCATCCTGTTTTAATAAAAATACCTCCTCTCACTTTTCTCAGATAGGGTACTTTCGGTTGCAGGAGTGACACAATTACTTTAAAGGTGGCTTAAGAAATAGGGGTTTAATTTCATCTGCAACAGAAAGTCTTGGGGTAGGTTTTTTTTTTAGAGTGGGTTCAGTAACTCAAAAATATAGAGAATCCTGGCTCTTTCTCCCCTTCCCTGTTATCCTCAATGTAATTAAAGAAGTGTTTGTGTCACATAAGTCACGTGATGATTGCCACAGCTCTAAGAATCATGACCTCACACAAAAACATGCAGAAGGAAGAAGAGAAAGTGGGGTTTTGTTTCATGTGCACCTCTCTCTTATTAGATGAGAAAACCTTTCTCAGAAACCTCCAAAATACTTTCCGTGGGCCCTACAGGCCAGAGTTGTATATATCCTCAGGCTCTAGCTGCAAGGAAGAATATAAAGGTAAGAATGTTGGCATATTCAGTTTCTGGAATAGGAATAAAGCTCCACCATCAAGGAAGAAGGGGGTTAGAAATGGAACTATCATATGATCCAGTAATCCCACTCCTGGGCATATATCTGGAGAAAGTTCAATTCAGTCACTCAGTCATGTCCGACTTTGCAACCCCACAGTCTGCAGCACTCCAGGCCTCCCTGTTCATCGCCAACTGCTGGAGTTTACTCAAACTCATGTCCATTGAGTCAGTGATGCCATCCAATCATCTCATCCTCTGTCATTCCCTTCTCCTCCCACCTTCAATCTTTCCCAGCATCAGGGTCTTTTCCAATGAGTCAGTTCTTTGCATTAGGTGGCCAAAGTATTGGAGTTTCAGCTTCAACATCAGTCCTTCCAATCAACACTCAGGGCTGATCTCCTTCAGAATGGACTGGTTGGATCTCCTTGCAGTCCAAGGGACTC
>SJYV01034421.1:277896-387042 GCA_006410875.1 Neotragus pygmaeus | reverse complement strand
GGTGGTGTCATATGCATGTGATATTATTGATATTATCTGAGGTTATTGATATTTCTCCTGGCAATCTTTATTCCAGCTTGTGCTTCATCCAGCCCAGCGTTTCTCATGATGTAATCTGCATATAAGTTAAATAAGCAGGGTGACAATATATGGCCTTGATGTACTTCTTTTCCTGTTTGGAACTAGTCTGTTGTTCCATGTCCAGTTCTAACTGTTGCTTTCTGGAGAAAACCATAATAGAAAAGATATGTGCACCCCAATGTTCATTATAGCACTGTTCACAATAGCACAGAAAGGGAAGCAACGTAACTGTCCATCAACAGATGACTGAAGAAGATGTGATACACATATACAATGGTATATTACTCAGCCATAATAAGAAAGAAATAATGCCATTTGTAGCAAATGGATGGACCTGGAGATTATCATACTAAGTGAAATGAGTCAGAAAGAGAAAGACAAATATCATATGATATCACTCATATGTGAAATCTAATTTTAAAAATGGTACAAATGAACTTATTTACAAAGCAGAAACAGATTTACAGGCATCAAAAACAAACTTATGATTACCAAGGGAGAAATGTAGTGGATGAGGAATAAATCAGGAGCTTGGGGTTAACATACACACGCTACTATGTATAAGATAAGCAACAAGGTCTCCATAACACAGGAAACCGTACTCAATATTCTGTGATAATCTATATGAGAAAAGAATCTGAAAACAGAATGGATACATGTATTTATATGTATAACTGAATCACTCTGCTGTACACTTGAACCTAACAAAACATCATATATCAACTACATCCCAATAAATTTTTTAAAAAATGACTGTTACATGGGTGAAGATAATAATCTTCATATCAGGTACCTCAGGGGCCTCCTGTATCAGAAAGAATTCATTCTCTGTCTACATGAAGGAATTTGTATCTAGACTTGGCCTCTTCTGTCTCTTTTCTTACTAGGGGGTGATAATGTCACCATTCCAGGTAGTTCTATCATTCCCAAAGTTCTTTTCACAATTTTTTCCAATAGCTCGAGGCGATCTTAAGTAAAAAGAATTCCTAGTTGCGTTCCTGGTACTCAGAATCAACCTGAACAGGATATGCAGGTTAAAGTCCTGTTTCTGCCACCCTTCCTCCCATCCTTCCCCCACTTTCCCTAACTTTGCTACTTTAAAGCAAAAAATGTCAGTGTTTACTTCCTTTGCAGTCTCATAAAAATTAGGGGGTAGCAAAAGTGGCACAGTGGTAAAGAATCCATCTGCTAATGTAGGAGGCTTAAGAGATGCAGGTTTGATTCCTGGTTCAGGAAGATGCCTGGAGTAGGAAATGGCAACCCACTCTAGTATTCTTGCCTAGAGAATTCCATGGACAGAGGAGCCTGGCAGAGGCTACAGTCCACAGGGTTAGAAAGAGTGGGACAAAACCGAGCACAGCACAGCAAAAATGTTTATACTCTTTTCCATAGTGATCGTTAATATCTGTGAGGAGTAATCACTATACAATGACTTCTCGCATCTACATTCATTCATCTACTCTCCAGTTATAATCTTACCTTACATGCTCCTGTATCATTATTCGGAATCTAACACAGTATTGACTCTTATATTGTCAATAATAGTTTTCAGGTACCATCTAGATGCTTTTTAGTGCATTAAAGCCCAGACTTTAAAAATTAAGAGCTTCTGCTTGTTAAATTTATTTACATTTATTAAGCACTTAAGTATTTATTAAGCACTGCATTTCTTGTAGTACTATTCTAGCTGCTATATAAAAAGATGCAATACCTTTTGCCTAGAGGTTTAATATTAAATATAGGAATTATAATTGAGTTAAATACTCATAATTTTCACTGACAAAGAGGGAGGCCAAGCTCAGCCTGGCCTCAAAGGTTTTTCTGCATCTTAGAAAGGCTTTTATTCAATTTCATTATTTCTTGAGCATACATTTAACATTTCATAACTGTACTCAAGATCTTGTTGGGCTTACAGAGAATTATATGATAGAATATCTGCCTACTAGGGAAAAACAATGTTAGGGGGAAACCCAAGAACTATTTTTCCCTCTATCTGAAGTACATTTCATGTTCCTGCAGAAACTGTACTTTGGCCTTGCTCTTCTAACATCTCACTGTGAATCACTGCTTACCTGCAGTTCTTAGAACCCAGGATACACAGGCTACAGTCCCCTGTGGGCTGACGGTACCCCATCTACAGAAGCCACCATGGAAGACAGAGAAACACAGGGCAGACATGACCTCTCTTAAAACCGTGTCCTATGTTCAAGTACATTATTTCATATAAAATCTGTATTAGGATGCAGTCAGCTTAGTTGACTATAACAAGAAGCAAACAAACAAAAATACAATGGCCTAAATAATATTTAAGTTTACCTCTTTGAGAATAAGCAGTGCTGAAATTAGGTAATGGTTCAGGAATTCACGCTCTGTCTATTTGCTTTGTCATCCTTGACATGATCCTATGGTCTCAATTGGCTTTTTTTTTGTAATTGCATTTTGTTTATTTTTTTACTTTATTCTACTTTAAAATACTGTAGAACGGACTTTTGGCCTCTGAGGGAGAGGGAGAGGGTGGGATGATTTGGGAGAATGGCATTGAAGCAGGTATACTATCATGTAAGAAACGAGGCGCCGGTCTATGTTTGATGCAGGATGCAGGATGCTTGGGGATGGTGCACGAGGATGATCCAGAGAGACNTTTGCCATGAAGTGATGGGACCTGATACCATGGTCCTAGTTTTCTGAATGATGAACTTTAAGTCAACTTTTTCACTCTCCTCTTTCATGTTCAAGAGACTCTTTAGTTCCTCTTCACTTTCTGCCATAAGGGTGGTGTCACCTGCATATCTGAGGTTATTGATATTTCTCCCAGCAATCTTGATTCTAGCTTGTGCTTCCTGCAGTCCAGTGTTTCTCATGATATACTCTGTGTATAATTTAAATACACAGGGTGACAATATATAGCCTTGCTGCTGCTGCTGCTAAGTCGCTTCAGTCACGTCCAACTCTGTGTGACCCCATAGACGCCAGCCTGAGGCTCCTCCATCCCTGGGATTCTCAAGGCAAGAACACAGGAGTGGGTTGCCATTTCCTTCTCCAGTGCATGAAAGTGAAAAGTGAAAGTGAAGTCGCTCAGTTGTGTCCAACTCTTAGCGACCCCATGGACTGTAGCCCATCAGGCTCCTCCATCCATGGGATTTTCCAGGCAAGAGTACTGGAGTGGGGTGCCATTGCCTTCTCCATACAGCCTTGATGTACTCCTTTTCCTATTTGGAACCAATCTGTTGTTCCATACCCAGTTCTAATTGTTGCTTCCTGACCTGCATACAGATTTCTCAAGAGTCAGGTCAGGTGGTCTGGTATTCCCATCTCTTTCAGAATTTTCCAGTTTATTGTGATCTATACAGTCAAATATTTATTATTGATTTTTTTATTTGGAGAATATATATCTATTGCAAATTAAAAGAGAGGCAAAAGAGAAGCTACTATTTTCTTCATGTGGGAAATAGCTTACAGGTATCTCCATGGTGGGTGTTAACACTAGAGCTGGTCCAGAAATAGTACCATCAGGCTGCTCAAAGATGATCAACCTTCAGAGGACTGTGAAACACTAACTAAACTGACAAACAATAGAATGGTTTCCTCAAGGGAAAATTTAATAAAGTGCCATATGAAATAAACCTGACTTGACAATGGGATCCTGTTATCTGTATAGTAGGTTCCCTCTGAAAACCAGTTTACATATTTATAATATTGATACAGAATAGGACACAGAGTGTTAGAAGCTCTCAACAGATGTCTCCATTAAGTCATCTAAGTCTGGGACAGTAGTTTTCCTTATTCTGTGGATATTTTTAATCTAGATTAAAAGCATTTGGTTTTCTAGAATCAACACAGTCTCCTTTTGGAGAGAATCAGAAAACAGTGACAAATTCCACAGGTACCATTTCAATGTGCCAGGCAAGCTACAATGCAGTTGGAGGGAAGGAACAGTTTCATTTTACATTAGTGGCATTTGAACCATGTCTTCCTGTCACAGAGACTGGTCATTTTCCAATTCTACCAACAGCACATTTGTAAGCTGTCTCTTCAGCTATTGTGCTATAATAACATTCTATTTTCACTTTCAGAAGGTGATTTTTACCATGTTCTACTTCCACATTCTGGTTATTGAAGTGTAGTCCTTCATGTGCCAACAACATTTTAGTTTTAAGAATGACTTTAAAGCTGTGTGCCAGAAACATTACATTTACTACTAAGAATTCACAAGGTTCTTCTCAATGAAATCATTCAAACTAATTAATGATAAGTGTGAATCTACTGAAATATGATGACTTACATAATCTGGGAGGGCATACATGTCCCATGGTCCTTGAATTCCAATTAGTATATGGATGTGTGTTAAAAAATAAAATAGGAAATAAATTTATACAGATCATACTTATTTATCTAATTGAAGTTCATATTATTTTTGGTCTTGCAACAAAGGCTATGCTGCTAGAAATATAAAAGTGGAGAGCTGGAAAATTATGTCATAAATTTGATCGTGTAACTTTTGTACATGACAAACTTTAAAAAATCAAACAAGTATTGAACACATAAGTTATCTTAAACATTTATAGAATTCAGAAGTATCTAGGGTAAAAAGTGTAAGTTGATTTTTATGTTCTGGTTTGCTATAAACTTGTTTTTTTTTTTTTTTTTTAACATGAATGAGCATTGACTTTTCTAAAATACTATTTTCTCCTTTAATCTTTCAGGGCTATAAATTATACAGAGTGATTTCTCAATGTTGAATTGACCATGTTTACCTAGAGTAAACCCTACCTTGCTCATGCTGCATTATTCTTTAATACATTGCCATATTCAATTTGCTACTCTTATATGCGTATGTTCTTTCACTATACGTGACTTTCACCTGTATGTTCGGGAATGATATTAGCCTAAAGTTTTCTTTTTTAATACTATATCCTTGTCTGCTTCTTATATTAGAGTTCTATTTGTCTCCAAGAAGGAGTTCAGAAGCTTTGCATCTTTTCTGATTTCTAGAAAATTTATAAAACATGATAGTTTCTTGTTAGAATTCTTCTGTGAAAGGACATGGCCTGGTGCATTTTCATTGCTGGTTTTTTTTTTTTTTAATAACTTTTGTATTATGGGGAAATTCAAACATAAAAAAGTAGAGAGGATGACATAATGAAACAATGCTCCCATCACCCAGCTTTAATAATTGCCAACTGAGGGTCAATCTTGTTAAATCTAGTAGAGCATACTTCAGGGATACTGTAGGTTCCATTCCAGACCACAGCAATAAGGTAAGTCACACGAATATTTTGGTTTTCCAATAGATATAAAAGTTACATTCACACTATATAGTAGTTCCTCAAGTGTGCAGTAGCATTCTACCTAAAAAAAAAAGTATGTACCTTAATTTAAAAATATGTAATTGCTAATCATTTAACAACACAGGGTTGTCACAAATCTTTGATTTGTAAAAGGTTTTGTGAATTTCAATAAAGCAGAGGGCAAAAAATGAAGTATGTTTGAATTTTAAATATTATTTCAAAGTAAATTCTAGATGCTGCATGATTTCATGTACAAATATTCCAATATGAATTGCTAAGAGATTAAAAATTCTTTATGAAAACATACCACAGTACCTTAATCAAAAAAAATGTAGCAATAGTTCTTTGAATATATTCTCTGAATATTCCAAGGAACATTATTCTTTGAATAACAACACCTTGACTATTTGAATACATTCCTTAATATAATTAAATCAGTGCTCATATTTCCAATTGTCTCATATCACATTTTACAGTTTGTCTGTTTTAATCACAAAAAAGGTCCACATCTATACTACAAAACTGCATTCATCAAAACAGTATACTACTGGCACAAAAAAGAAATACAGATCAATGGAGCAGGATACAAAAACAAGAAATATACCTATCCAACTATGGTCAGTTAATCTACAACAATCCTTTGATAAGACTAAATGGAGAAAAGACAGTTTCTTCAATAAATGGTGCTGGGAAAACTGGACAGCTATACGTAAAAGAACGAGATTAGAACATTCTTTAACACCATGCTGCTGCCGCTGCTAAGTAGTTTCAGTCATGTCCGACTGTGTGCGACCCCACAGACAGTAGCCCACCAGGCTCCCCCATCGCTGGGATCCTCCAGGCAAGAACACAAGTGGGTTGCCATTTCCTTCTCCAATGCACGAAAGTGAAAAGTGAAAGAGAAGTCGCTCAGTTGTGTCTGACTCTTAGCGACTCCATGAACTGCAGCCTAACAGGCTCCTCTGTCCATAGGATTTTCCAGGCAAAAGGGTACTGGAGTGGGGTGCCATTGCCTTCTCCCCTTTCACACCATACATAAAGATAAACTCAAACTAGTTTAAAGACCTGAATGTAAAATCTGAACTATAAAACTCATAGAGGAAAACATATGAAGAACACTCTTTGAAGTATTACAACAATATCTTTATTGGTCTGTCTCCTAGAGTAAAGAAAATAAAAACAAAAATAAACAAATAGGACCTAACTAAACTCAACATTTTTTTTGCACAGCACAGGAAACCAAAAACAAAATGAAAAGACAATCCACAGAATGGGAGAAAATATTCTCAAACAAGGTGACCAATAAGGGATTTGTCTCTAAAATCTACAAACAGCTCAAAGAGCTCAGTATCAAAATAATAAACAACCCAAGCAAAAAATGGGCAGAAGACCTAAACAGACGTTTCTCCAAAATATACATATAAAGGGCCAAAGGCACCTGAAATGATGCTCAACATTGCTAATTTTTAGAGAAATGCAAATGAAAACTATAATGAGATATCACCTCACACCACCTAGAATGGCCATCATCAAAAAGTCTACAGACAATAAATGCAGGAGAGGGAGTGGAGAAAAAGGAATCCTCCTACACTGATTGTGGGAATGTACAATACAACTGCTGTGGAGAATAGTATGGAGGTTCTTTAAAAGAGAGCTACCTTATGATTCAGCAATCCCACTTCTGGGCATATATCCAGAGAAAACAATGGTTTGAAAGGATACGCGTACATCTGTATTCACTGAAGCGTTGTTTACAATAGTCAAGACAGGGCTTCCCTGGTTGTCCAGTGGTTAAGAATCCACGTGGCAATACAGGAGACATGGGTTTGATCCCTGGTCTGGGAAGGTCCCACATGCTGGGAGGCAACTAAGCCAGTGCACCACAGTCACTGAAGCTTGCGCTCCCGTGAGCCCATGCCCTACAACAAGAGGAGCCACCATAAGAAGAAGACCATGCACCACAACTAGAGAAGGCCCAAACACAGTAAAGAAGGCCCAGCATAGTAAAAAACCAACCAACCAACCAACAGACCGCAATAGTCAAGACATGGAAGCAACCTAAATGTCCACTGATAGATGAATGGATAAAGAAGACATGGTGCTATGTATATATGTCATATACAATAAAATACTACTCACCCGTTAAAAAGAACATAATAATGCCATTTGCAGCAACATATGGATGGACAAGGAGATCATCATACTAAGTGACGTTAGTCAGACAAAGACAAATATCATGTGATATTGCAGACTTATGATTCACAGACTTGGAAAGCAAGCTTATGGTTACCAAAGGGAAAGGAGGCAGAGAAGAGATAAATTGGGAGTTTGGGACTGACATATACACATTTCCACATTTAAAATAGATAATCAACAAGATCCTACTGTAGAGCACAGGGAAGGAACTCTGCTCAATATTCTGTAATAACCTAACTGGGAAAAGAATTTGAAAAAGAATACATGTATAACTCAATCACTTTGCTGTATACCTGAATCTAAGACAATATTGTTAATCAACTATACTCTAATAAAAATTAAAAATAAAAGTAACAAATAAAATCCACATGTTGCAATTGTCTAATATATTTTCAAAGTCTGTTTTAATCTTGTTTTACTTTTACATCTTTTTTCCTTTCAACTTGCTTGTTGAGGAAATTAGATTGTCATAGTTTCTTGTGGTCTAAATGGATAAAGAAGATGTAGTATATATATACAATAAAATACTACTCAGCCATTAAAAAGAATGAAATAATGCCATTTGCAGCAACATGGATGGATCTGGAGACCATCATACTAAGTGAAGTAAGTCAGACAAAGACAAACATCATGTAATATTGCAGACTTATGATTCACAGAAATAAACAGAATATTTATATCCAACAGAAATAGAATGAAAGTCACAAGTGTAACTTGTAATTTTCCAGAAGCCACAATAAGAAATATAAAAAGAGGTAAAATATTTTAAAATAAAAGATTTTATTTAATCTAATATATCCAAAATATTATCATTTCAACATGTAATCAATATTAAATTATTAATTATTTTACATTCTTACTTGGGACACAAATTCAGTGTTGTATTTTAGACTTATGTCATTTCTTAATTTGCACTTAATTGCTCAAGTGTCACGTGTGACTTATAGCAACAACATTGGACATCACAGGTCTGGCTTTTGTAGAATGTATTCCTGTGACGTACGTTACTGTCTTTCTCTTGTCTCTGTATTTCCTGTCGGTTGTCCCTTTAAATCTTAGGTGTTTTATTTAGTCTCTTGGCAAGATTACCTCATGGGTGGCATGTTCTTCCATGAGGAGGCACATATGTCTCACTGTCACTGCTTTTGTGAGGCTGATAGTCATTGAAGCTTAATGTTTACATTGACTAATTCCTTTGGGGGTCATTCATTGTATTAATTCATTCAATCACTATTTTGCATCTCTTAGAAATATTTCTATATAGGGAAACTGCCCATCATAAACTATTTGGGTATCTGGATATATAGTTCATATATGAAAAACAGATTAAGTGCTTCATTCTTTTTTATTTACTAGTTTTCAAAATAATGAGTTGATTTTCTAATATCCTCCAACTTAGATCAATATTAAGTTGATTATCTGTTCTAGTTTTCCTATTATTGCATTAAAAAGGTCAGTCTTGAGCTTTAAAAAATGTTCCCTGTTTCTGTGGGTCAGGAATTCCGGATAGACTTAGGCTGTGTGCTCTTGGCTTAGGGCCTCAGATGGAGACTGGAGCAGAATCGGTGAGGGGCTGGAGCAGCTGAGGATGACTGGGCATTTCTTGCTTTTCTGTATCTCAAAGGCCTTTTCATGTGGTCCCTCTGCATGCACTAGGGTGGCAACTTTCATATGTCAGCCTTAAGGCAGACTGCCTACATGGTGGCTGAAGCTTCTGGAGTGAGTATTTTAGTGAGTGAGGTAACGGCTGCATTGCTTTTTAAGACCTAGCCTTGGAAGTCACACACCATCACTTCCACCATCCTCTCCCTCATAAGACTGATGATTACTGTTCTGGTTGTGAATTATTTATCTATTGCATAATGATATTACCACAGGTTTACCAGCTGAAAACAGCATGCATCTATTAGCTCACAATTTTTTTGTGAGTGAGAAGTCTGGACATGGTTTAGCCAGGTCCCCAGCTTCGTGGTCTCTCATGCTGTATTCAAGGAATTGGTCAGGGTTTCCGTCTCACAGGAGGTTCAACTGAGGAAGGATCCACTCTCAAGTTCCTATGCCTGTCGACAGCTGTCCATCTTCATTGACGAACTGAGGGTTTCAGTTTCTGTTTTTTCCCCAGTTAGGACAATTTTTTAATCAAAATTATTTATTCATGTAGAGAAATTCTTTACACAATATTTTTTGCATGTGAGTTATTCAGTGAGAACTTTTCTTATGTAAATTCTGCAAAATCAGTTGTTAAATAAACAAATGGTGAAGTTCGAAGTGTTAGTTCCTCAGTTGTGGTTATGTCTGTCTGTTTTGCCACCCCATGTGTTGTAATCTGCTAGGCTTCTCTGTCCACCGGATTCTCCAGGGAAGAACACTGGGGTGGGTTGCCATTCCCTTCTTCAGGGGATCTTCCTGACCCAGGGATTGAACCCAGGTCTCCTGCATTGCAGGCAGATTCCTTACCATCTGAGCCACCAGGGGAGCCAAAATGGTGAAATTAGGTCCAAACAGCAGAAATTTAAGAAGATATTTTACAATTTTGAAGTATACTAGTCATACAAATCATATAATTCTTTGGGGGAAAACAATTTGTTTTGACACCCAGATTAGCTCCTTAAGCTATCTACATTGATATAAAAAGTGGTTGTGCTAATTTTAATTCTCCTCTTCACCTTATATTGTTGCAAAGAGAAAAAAAAAAAAGATATTCAAAGTAGTGAGTTCAATTAATTCAAATTATAAAGAATCATGTTTTTAATGCTGAGTTTTTTTTTTTTTTCTATTGATGTGTAACTGACTTAAAGTATTGTGTTACTTTCAGGTGTACAACATATGATTCAGTATTTTTTACACATTATGAGATAACCACGATAAGCCTACTTACCATCTGTCACCATACAGAGGTATTACCAATATTATTTTCTATATTTGTTATGCTGTACATAACATTCTAATGGCTTTATTTTATAACTTTTAAACGATTTATAACAGGAAGTTTGTACCTCTTAATCCAATTCCCCTTTCTCACCACCCCCACAGCCCTCCCCTCTGGTGACCACCGGTTTGATCTCTAGGATTTCAGTTTTTGATTCGCTATTGGCTGGAAGCTACCCTCATTTCCTGTCCCTTATACCTTTGTTCCCAATATGGCTACTTGCTTCTTCAAAGTCAGTAGGGAGAGAGACTCTCCTACACCAAGATGGTTTGTACAGTAATCTTATGGAATGAAATCAGCACATGTAATCAGGTCCATCTTTGTTACCTTTGCCATGTTTTATTAGTTGGAAGCAAGTGTAGTTCCCATCCACATTCAAGAGATAGGGATCACTCAGGGCATTTTGGCTTTTTGTCAGTTCCCAGTATATCCCATGATCTGTTCTGTCTCAGGGTATTTGTATAAATTATTCCTCTTTCTCAGGTGCCTTTTTCTCCTCCCCAAGTTTACCTAGTTAATTCCTACTCCTGCAGATTTCAACTCTATCCTAGTTGCATTGTTTCTTGGGAGGGATTTAGGGAAATTTAATGCTAGGTTACTGTTATCTTCCCCCAGAGCACTTTTTCTTTTGCATAAATTTTAGGATAGCTTCTAACTTTCTTTTGAGTCTTTTCACTTATGTAGTTTTCCCCCTCTGTCTCCCTTTAAAAGTTTTGTTATGTATATTTTCCAACAAGATCATTCATTCACAGAGATAGTGGTCTTTAGTAACCTCCAAAAGTTAAATCTCCTTCATCCCTAAAGTTGCCTCTGTTCCTTATGTGGTTTATTTGGGGTTTCTCTTTTGTTGTCATACTTGACAAAGATTCATTTCATTGCTCTTTCAAGGAAATAACTTGTAATTATATTGAACAAGTTGTATCGTTTAATATGTTTTACATTCAGTCAGTTCAGTTCAGTCTCTCAGTCGTGTCTGACTCTTTGCAACCCCATGGACTGCAGCACACCAGGTTTCCCTGTCCATCACAAACTCCTGGAGATTGCTCAAACTCACTAATGTTAAAAAAACCCACAAAGCTTATTTTTTACATTAGTGCTTTATTAATCACTTGTTTTTACTTTTAAGTTATTTTTTCTTTTTCTAGTGTTTTGAGTTAATTTATTTTTAATCATTCTGCTTATTTAAGTTAATACATTATACCCTGAGTATTACTTTGTGTATATAAGTTTCAGATAATTTTTTCTCACTTTTAGTTTATTTAAAAGTAGTTTGTAATTTTAGTTTTAATTTCCTATTTAAGAGGAAACACTATATGTGTTTTTGTCATCTGTTTTTTTTTTTCACTGATATCAGAATCAAGATTATGATTTCTGTTTTCAAGAGTTTCTTAGATCTGGGAAATTTCTCTTTGACTGGGATTATGTTCAATTTTTGTAGCTATTTCACTGGTGTTTGAAAACAAGGTGCATGCTTTTCCTCTGAGGGAAGTTAAATGTAGTTTTGATTGTTAATTATATTATTCAAATTCTTTTCATTCTTTTGTAAGGTCTGTTTACTTGATTTATCAATTCCTGATACATTTAGTGAGTTTCCCATTGTCTTTGTCAATTTCATTTAGTATTAATATTTTTATTTTATGCTTTCAAAGTTATATCAGTTAAAATTTCTGACTTCTGTTTTTGTAGTTTGTTATATTCATCAATATAAAATATTCCTCTTTTTCCAAATTAAAACTTTTTCATCTGGAAATTTATGCATGTGAAATTAATATCACTATATTGGCTTCCTTCTTAGTAGCGTACCTTGGGTATATTTTTTCTTAAAACTATATTTCAGTTATTTAGGATCATTTTGTTTCAGCTATGTCTCTTATGAAAAAGCATATGACTGGATTTTTTTTAAATGCAGTTTTTTCCTGTTTATTGACAAAGAAACTTAATACATTCATATTATTGGATCCTATCCTGATATTTATGCTTCCAATACACTATTCTTTCTTGTGGATTTTTCTTTTCCATATGAAGCTCAAGAGAAAATCCAAGATGTTCCCAGAGAAAAAAAGAGATATTATTGACAAAAAAAAATATGAAGCAGAATATCAGAGAAAAAAATTTCCAGCATCAATATAAGATGCTGAAAGACAACAGAACAGTGTCTCTAGTTCTGAGGGAAAATTATTTTTAAACCAGAATTCTACAGCCAACCAAATGTGACTGCATTTAAATGCAAGAGAAAACAAAAAAGACAGTTTGGAACATGTCATGAATTCTATAGGACTAGAGAAATGCCACTGCTGCCCACTGCTCAGTGTGGAATGGGGAAAACCATGCTGAAAGGTTTTCCCTGGTCCAGCTCTTTTTATTGCGATCTTTTGTATTCTCGCCCAGTTGTGTTCCTTGTATTTGTGGGTCCTGAGCTTGGGGCAGGGATCAGCAAACTGGTCCTCAGGCCAAACCCACCCTGTCACCAGTTCTTATCAATAAAGTTTTATTGGAACATAATCATGTTTATTTATTCATATACCTGTCGCTGCTTTCACTCTGCAATGGCGGACATGAGAAACTGTTAGAGAGACTACATGACTCACAAAGCATATAATCAGGGCTGGGACTAAGGTGAGGAAAGAGAGGTGCCTTGAGTATTAAGGCGGTGCCCTTTTTAAAGACTGACCCTGCACCTGCATGACCCTGAGCACTAGCGTCTTAAGTTTTGCTCACTCACCACTCTCCAGTCTCACTCCATTCCCAACCCTGCCTATAACATTTACTATGTGGCCCTTAACTGCAATTGTTCTCCTGGCTTAGAGTATCTCTGAAATTGTTTTCCTGGAATAGTCATCTCTTGCACATGATATGGACCTGCTTTTCTACTTTCTACTCTCTCCATCAATCTGATAGTACGTGCTTCTTATTCAGTGATTCATTACTTTAAAAAATATATTATTTTAGGTGTTTGGGGTAGTACAGGAGGGGAGGTAGATCTGTTTTACATAGAACTCTAATGGCAATTCAGTTGAAACTACAAAATTGTAATATAACCTGTTATTCTCTCATTCCATTTTTTAAGAAGTTTTCTTTTAGAATATGTTATTGGGAGGTTTATCTTTTCAGATTAAATCTGACAGCACTTCAGAGGTCATGGCATAGAGTTATATATCCTTTCCCCAAAGGTTCATAAATATGTCACTTGAAATTTTACTCATATTGATTTTTTCCTCCTGAGTCCTTTTATATTAATTACATGAGGCATAGAATTAATATCTTTATCTCTTACCAGTATGGACTTGTTTATTCAGCCTCTACTTTGTGCCAACTGCTGTGCTAGGTGCTGCAGTGATGGTGATGGGAAAACCAAATGGTGATGGGAAAATCAAAGTTGTTTCTGCTCTTATATAGTTTACAGTGTAGTTGGAGAGACAGAGATTGATCAAATATTGAATACTGAATCTTGGTAAGTTGTTTGAAAGAAAGAAACAAGAGGCTGTAATAATGTCTAAAAGATGGTCCTGACCCAGACTTCTAGTGTTGGGAATGTTTTCCTAAGACAGTGATAACGGAGTTGAAATCTGTAGGGATAGGAATTAACTAGGAAAACTTTGGGAGAAGAAAAAAGTGGGGGAGAAATAACACTTTCTGCAAATGCCTTGAGGCAGGAGTGAGGATGGTACATTCCAGGTATTGGAAAAAGGCCAAAGTGATCAAAGGTCTGAGAGTCATAACATGAGGGAGACTAATGAAAAATGAGAAAGAGACATATGTACCCCAGTGTTCATTGCAGCACTGTTTATAATAGCCAGGACATGGAAACAACCTAGATGTCCATCAGCAGATGAATGGATAAGAAAGCTGTGGTATATATACACAATGGAGTATTACTCAGCCATTAAAAAGAATACATTTGAATCAGTTCTAATGAGGTGGATGAAACTGGAGCTGATTATACAGAGTGAAGTAAGCCAGAAAGAAAAATACCAATACAGTATACTGACACATATATATGGAATTTAGAAAGATGTNGGTGTATAAACACAATGGAGTATTACTCAGCCATTAAAAAGAATACATTTGAATCAGTTCTAATGAGGTGGATGAAACTGGAGCTGATTATACAGAGTGAAGTAAGCCAGAAAGAAAAACACCAATACATATACTAACAGATATATATGGAATTTAGAAAGATGGTAATGATAACCATGTATGCGAGACAGCAAAAGAGACTCAGATGTATAGAACAGACTTTTGGACTCTGAGGGAGAGGGAGAGGGTAGGATGATGTGGGAGAATGGCATTGAAACATGTATACCATCATGTAAGAAACGAATCGCCAGTCTATGTTCAATACAGGATACAGGATGCTTGGGGCTGGTGCATGTGGACGATCCAGAAAGATGATATGGGGTGGGAGGTGAGAGGGGGATTCAGGATTGGGAACTCATGTACACCTGTGGCGGATTCATGTTAATGTATGGAAAAACCAATATAGAATTGTAAAGTAAAATAAAGTAAAAATAAAAAATTTTTTAAAAAGATTCAACTTCTCTTATGAAATGGACACTGGCAAAAATTAGAAAAATAAACAGTGTTAAATCACACATTACTGGTGAGACTGTGGACTGGCATAGCTATTCTGGAGAACATTTCAGCACCGTACACTATGACCCAGAGATTCTTCTGTTCTTCAAGAAATTCTCATTTAGTTACAAGGTGATGCATATACATACACACTGGAGCATTTTTTGGTGGTGTGAGAACTGGAGGTCACTGGGGCATCCAATTGGAGAATAGGTAGGTAAAATGGAGCAGTGCTTGCCATGGATTACTACAGTGATTAAAAGCAAACTATTAGGTATATGTATCCATTATATGACTGAGTGTAACAAGACATGCTCAGTCATAAAAATAAGAAAGGAAAAGAGATTGATGACACCAAACCATTCATACCCATTAAAAATCATGAACACAAAGCAAAAGATACATGTTTCGTGTAAGAAGGCATACAAACAAACAAGAAAACAGGAGAAAATGACTTCCTATAGGGGCAAGGAAAATGGAAGGAGGGATAGAAGGTAAGGAGGGAGGGAGGAAGGGAGAAAGGGAGTAGAAAAGAAGGGTAAGGGGGGGGAAGGGACTACCTTTCTTACTCTTAAGACAAAGAAGTCAACACATGAGCCTTGACAGAACACTAATTATGTCATCACTCATAGAAAAAGTGGATGAAAAAATTTTAAGTTGCTGCATGTTCAAAATTATATACAATATGCATAAGCCTTAGAAAAGNTTTCTTACTCTTAAGACAAAGAAGTCAACACATGAGCCTTGACAGAACACTAATTATGTCATCACTCATAGAAAAAGTGGATGAAAAAATTTTAAGTTGCTGCATGTTCAAAATTATATACAATATGCATAAGCCTTAGAAAAGGAATATAAATATAAGGTTTTGGTGAGCAGCAGTCTGGACTGGTGTAAAACAGCATGGTCGAAGTATCCTACACTCAAGCTCCACTGCTCTATGGCTTGTGACTCAGGGCAGCTCCTAATATGGGAGCAGCTGACTAGATCTACCAGGTAATGTCTGTTCTCTTAGAGTGGCATCTGGGAAGACACGGTTGTAAGCCTCAAACTGTTTTGTCTTTAATAAAAGGTTCCAAATCCCTAAATCTAGTCTATCTAAATAAAAAGAAGAACCACATTAAAATACAAGTAAACAATGAAAAAATTTAAAAAGTTCTTAATCATTTAATGTTTGCCTATGGCTTTCGTGGTATTTTTTCAGGATGGTATATATTTCCTCTTCTCATTTCAGATAGCAGATAGCAAATTAAAATCACCATGTGATACATTTTTTAGGCAGTAAAAATCTCTAAGTTTTCATTTTTACTGGACACTCAAGGGAATGGTAACCCACTCCAGTATTCTTACCCGAAGAATCCCAAGGAGAGTTGAGCCTGGTGGGTTACAGTCTATAGCGTCTCAAAGAATTGGAGGCAACTGAGCAACTAACACTCACTTTCACTTGGTTTTCAAGAATGTATTACAATAAAATGGTTTGGAGACAAAAAAAATTACTTGACAGGGGCTTCCTTTGTTTTTAAAAGTCACTGATGTTTTGTTAAAATTCTTGGTTTACAATATTGACTCATGTTATTCCTAGTAAATGAGTCTTTTGTCATAGCAACCTCTTTTCCCATGGGGGATTGGATGAGGAGTGTCTTATTTGCAGTCATCTAAAACCGAAGCTCTACACCCACTCAGAAGGGAGCATAACATTTACAGCAAATGTCACAACAACTATTATGAAACAATCGGCAGATGAGTCATGTGAGATTGAGGCAAAACAAGTGACAGATCAAATGATTTTAGAGTACTTAACCTTGTTATTAGAATCCATTTTTAAAATCGTCTGTATCTGCTGGAAAAAATTATTTTAAAAATCACAGAGCAGAGCCAGCCATTAATGTTCAACTAGAAATAAACCAGCTGCTTGGCTACTGTTAAAATAGCTATCAAATAAATCTACCGAACCTAAAATAATGGTGCTGATATTCGTGGAGACATATTTGAACCCACAGGCCTACAGTATTAACAATAAAGTAACTAGATAGGTAAAGACATCTCTGACTAGAGTTGGAAACAGAAACTCCTGAGGTTTCAGCACCCCAACCAAGTTTACAAATGGGGAAACCAAGTAGCTCCAGTGATGCTGAGTTTGGGACAGGGCATGTGTAAGAAACTAGAGAAACAGAACAGAAGTAGCCAGAGCACATGGAAGCTCACTCTCACATGAGATTTGCTGGCTTGAGACAAACGTACTAATGAGTTTTCCCTACTAGGAGTCAGTATTAATAACAACAAAAAATGAACTTGTTCCACAATTTACTACCTGCTTTCCAAATACTGATTCCCTACAACAAAGCTGCTGGGGTAGGTATTATTAATACTATGTTTATTAGATAAGTAATCTAAGATTCAGGACAAGTTTAGCGACTTAACCAATGGCGACCAAGTAGTTGGTTTTGCAGCCACGTTACTTGGTAGCCCTCTGAATGAAAGATTAGAATATCTGAATTCATGGTACTGCTTCTTTAGCCTGTACTTAAAAAGTAAATTCTCCTCTTGCTTCTGTCTTAACCTTTATCTAAATTACACAGAACAGATGAATTATAAGAGGGAAAACTTTCTTTTCATCTAAGCCTCAAGAACAGCCTGAAATACAGTTTTACTTTCCTATTTCCTAAACAGCAAAAAGGGAGTAGAATCCCATTCATCTACATGGGATCTGAAAGAATTCTGTGACTTGCTTTTCTAATTTCAGGTCACAGAATAGAGAGTTGAGTCAAATGTACACTGTTATACTATTTTAAAAATGAAAACTTACCTGCTTTGCAAAACTTTGCTACTTAAGCAAAGATGGTAGAATAAGTCTATTTTATAAAAAGTATGCAACTAATATAATTTTTGAAATTGTAATGATGTAAATTTTTCATATCCCCAAATATTTCTTTTGATATGAAGTTATATGCTATTATTAATCTTAGAGGGTGTCTATAAATATCACACAATTCACAATGATCATTAATCAAAAACTGGTTGAAAAACATTTTTTTTCAACTTTAGTTTAGGTGGCAGGATTTGGTGATACAAAGCTAGGATATTAATTTGCTGACAATTTCAGTCTGAATTCTGCTGTCTCCTCACCTCCCCAGTATGAATTATGCTACAGACCTCTGTAAATGCAATGCAGCAGAAAAGCACATGTTAGTCATCAGGGTTGAATTTTTTGTTCTGGGCCATGGAGAGGCTACCCATCAGTGAATAAAGGTCTGCCCACCTGGCCTTTTGGATCATAGTTCAGGCACACAATTAATTCATTATGAAGTAAGTCACTGCTTGCTTTTGAACTAGTCTTCCCAGCTTTGGAGGTGAATGTCTTGTCACTGACCTGAAGAAATACCTCTACTCTTTCAAACTCCATTAAATCACATTTCCTTCTGTGTTGTTGTTTTTTTTTTTTAAACNTCGTATACACCCGTGGCAGATTCATGTCAATTTATGGCAAAACCAATACAGTATTGTAAAGTAAAATAAAACAAAAATAAAATTGAAAAAAAGAAAGAAAAGTGAGGCTGGAAAAGAAGAGTGGGGTCACATTATATATAGAAGAATTTTAGTCCCAATCATTACAGCAATTGATATCTTTTAACCTTGGAAATGATATGGTCATATTTAGGTTAAACAATGAGTGTGTCACAAGAATATAAAACTGGAAGGAGGCTATGAGGTGACCAGTTAAGAGGTTGTTATAATGGTCCAGGGGGGTAGATTGGACTATGGTGGTAAGAGAGAAGATAAAAAGAAACTGATTGACTCAAGGGATATTCAGAACATAACATGAACAACTCTGTGATAATCTAAATATGGGGATGACTAAGTGGTGGATGACAAGCACAATTTCTAAGCTTCTGGCTTGCTCACTTGAATGAATTTTGTTGTCATCTACTGATAAAAACACCATAGATGAACTAAATTGTGTGGATAGATCACGTGTTCAATTTGGAACTCTAAACTTCCTGGGTCTGGGTGTCTATTTTCTTTCCCCAGGTTAGGGGAGTTTTCAGTTATTATTTCTTCAAAATGTTTTCCTCTTCCTTCTCTTTCTCTTCTCCTTCTGGGACTCCTGTAATCTGAAATTTAGTCCACTTATTGTTTTTCCAGGCTTCCCTGATGGCTTAGAGGTTAAAGCGTCTACCTGCAATGTTTGATTCCTGGGTCAGGAAGATTCCCCTGGAGAAGGAAATGGCAACCCACTCCAGTATTCTTGCCTGAAGAATCCCATGGATGGAGAAACCTGGTGGGCTACAGTCCATGGGGTCGCAAAGAGTCGGACACGGCTGAGCAACTTTTTTCACTTTGTTTCTTTTTTTTTTTTTTTTAATTTCTGCTGTTCGGATTGGGTGAGATCCTCTTCCCTGTCTTCATGTTCACCGACCCTTTCTTTATTTCATCTAGTCTACTGTTGAATGCTTCTAGTANGGTGGGCTACAGTCCACGGGGTCGCAAAGAGTCGGACACGGCTGAGCAACTTTTTTCACTGTTTCTTTTTTTTTTTTTTTAATTTCTGCTGTTCAGATTGGGTGAGATCCTCTTCCCTGTCTTCATGTTCACCGACCCTTTCTTTATTTCATCTAGTCTACTGTTGAATGCTTCTAGTATATTTTTGAGTTGAATTATTGTGTTTCTTTTCACACTGTTCACAGGGTTCTCAAGGCAAGAATACCTAGAGGTTCTCAAGGCAAGGAAACCAAAGTGGTTTGCCAGTCCCTTCTCCAGCTGACCATGTTTTGTCACTCTAGCTCCTTGGAAGAAAAGCAATGACCAACCTACACAGCATATTAAAAGGCAGAGACATCACTTTGCCAACAAAGGTCTGTATAGTCAAAGCTATGGTATTTCCAGTAGTCATGTATGGATGTGAGAGTTCAACCATAAAGAAGGCTGAGTCCTGAAGAACTTATGCTTTTGAATTGTGGTGCTGGAGAAGATTCTTCAGAGTTCTGTGGACAGCAAAGAGATTAAACCAGTCAATCCTAAAGGAAATCAACCTTGAATATTCATTGGAAGGACTGATGCTGAAGCTCCAATATTTTGGCCACCTGATGCAAAGAACTGACTCACTGGGAAAGACCCTGATGCTAGGAAAGATTGAGGACAAGAGGAAAAGGGGACAACAGATGATGAGATGGTTGGATGACATCACTGACTCAATGCACACACATTTGAACAAACCCTGGGAGATAGTGAAGAACAGGGAAGCCTATCATGCTGCAGCTCATGGGGTCACAAAGAGTCAGACATGACTTAGTGACTGAACAACGAACTATGTTTTTTTAGCTTTGTGACTTCTGTTTGATGATTTCTTTTATTTTTCATTTGCTTGTTGAAGTTCTTACTGTGTTCATCCATTCTTGTGAGTTCAGCAAGTATCTTTATGACAATTTCTTGAACTTTTCATCAGGTAAATTACGTATCTCCTTTTCATTAAGGTTTATTTTCTGAGGTTTTATCTTTCATTTGGAACATATCCCTCTGTTTCTTCATTTTGCATGATTCTCTGTATGGGTTTCTATGCATTAGGTGGAGCAGTCACTTCTCCCAGTCTTGAAGGGTTGGCCTTGTGTAGCAGGCGAAACTTACCATTCAACCATGCCCTAGCTTTTGGTTGTCTTTAAAACCTTTTGTGGTTGTTCAAGCAGACTATTTTATTTTCAACAACTCAGTAGTTGAAGGTGTGCCAAGACCAGTCTGTGTCCCAAAGAGGATAATCTCAATCAGTGCCTAGATTAAGGCTTATTGGAAGCCAGACCCTCAAGCAGCAACTTTTTAAAAATTATTTTTATTTATTTATTTAATTTATTTTTAAATTTAAACTTTATTTTTTTACTTTACAATACTGTATTGGTTTTGCCCTACATTGACATGAATCCACCACAGGAGTACACGAGTTCCCAACCCTGAACCCCCCTCCCACCACCCTCCCCATATCCTCTCTCTGGCTCATCCTAGTGCACCAGCCCCAAGCATCCTGAATCCTGTATCAAACCTAGACTAGTGATTCATTTCTTACATGATAGTGTACATGTTTCAGTGCCATTCTCCCAAATCATCCCACCCTCTCCCTCTCCCACAGANTAGTGCACCAGCCCCAAGCATCCTGAATCCTGTATCAAACCTAGACTAGTGATTCATTTCTTACATGATAGTATACATGTTTCAATGCCATTCTCCCAAATCATCCCACCCTCTCCCTCTCCCACAGAGTCCAAAAGTCTGTTCTTTGCATCTGTGTCTCTTTTGCTGTCTCACATATAGGGTTATCATTACCATCTTTCTAAATTCCATATATATGTGTTAGTATACTGTATTGGTGTTTTTCTTTCTGGCTTATTTCACTCTGTATAATCGGCTCCAGTTTCATCCACCTCATTAGAACTGATTCAAATGTATTCTTTTTAATGGCTGAGTAATACTCCATAGCTTTCTTATCCATTCGTGTCAAGCAGCAACTTTTAAAGAATGCAAATCTTTTAAAGGTGCAATCTTATGGGACCACCAAGCACAAGCCCTACTGTCCACCAGAGCTAGGTAATCTAGAAATGTCCCCTGGGCAGCAGTCGGAAAAACTGTGGTTCTAGACAAGCATGTAAGCTCCTTTCTGAGAGATACAGGAGAGCTATAGTTAGAGAGACAGCATAAAGATGGGGTCCCCAGCCTATGTCCCTGAGGGCAGTTCTGTAGCCTCTTGATGCATGCTAACCCTGAAGCCTTACCCTAAAGCCAAAGCTCCAAGACAAGCAAAGAAAGCAGTCCACCCTCAGATCCAGGTGGTCAAGGAGTGTTCCCTGGGTTGCACCCCAAAACTGGGTCACCAGCTATAAAGACTAGGGCACCGTATGTTTGTAGAAGATGGCTCCCACTGACTGAAGTGAGGCAGAGGGGGAGTGCAAAGATGGCACCTGCCAGAAGAAGAAAAGAAAGAAAAGAAGAAAATGAAAAGGAATAAAAAGAAAACAAGATGGTGACTGCCAGGTTTGGCAAGGCAAAAGGAGAGCAGGAAGATGGCACCCAATAGCCTCCATCCCGGAGAGTATCCAGCAGGCCCCTATTCCATAGACCAACACTTTAAAATTAGCAAATGAGTCTCCTTCACGTAAAATCTGGGCGCTTCTCAAAGAGTTGCTTCTGTGCTGAGTGCTGGGGTGGCTGAGCCTCTCTCTCTGTGGGAGCCCATTTGGAGCTGTTTCTCACTGCCACCTCAAGGGTCTTGTGGGTATGTGCCCCACTGATTTCAAAGCTAGATGTTTTGGGGCCTCATATCTCAGATGCTGTGTTAAAAGTTAAAGTCCCTGATGTGTGATTAAACCCTTCATTTATCAGGTAGAATCTCTGTGCTTTGAGTTCCCTCTTGATTGTGGGTCACTGTCCCAGGGATGGGGTTTACAGTGAAATTATATCTCATCCTCTCCTACCAACTTCAATGTGATTTCCTTCTTGTCTGTCCAATGTGAAGGGGTTTCTCTACCAGTTTTCAGCCTTTTTCCAGAGGAAGTTGTTTCATATACTGTTAAAGATTCAATGTGTCCATGGGAGAAAGTTGATTCAGGATCTTCTTACATTACCATCTTGAAAAAGACTTTCATGTGTTCAGTTTGGGGTTATGTGGGTGAGAAGTGTCTCTCTAAAACATGTGATCAAATATTTCACACAGCTGTCTTGGTCCAGAACTCAAAAGAAAGGTCCAAAATAGATGTGCATTTAAGATATCTGGTATTTAAGCTTTGGGTATGTTTGAGATTGCCTAAGGAAGTTGATTGGAGCTTCCGAGGAGCTTCCGAGGTGGTGCTAGTGGTAAAGAACCCATATGCCAATGCAGGACACACAAGAGATGAGGGTTTGATCCTTGGGTCAAGAAGATCTCCTGAAGGAAGGCATGGAAACCCATTCCAGTATTGTTGCTTGGAGAATCCCCAGGGACAGAGGAGCCTGGCAGGCTATAATCCACAGAGTCAGGCACAACTGAAGCCATTTAGCAGACACACATGGATAAGGAAGTTGACTGGAGAGCCTATAACTGAACTTTGAGGAACTTAGATCTAGCATGAAAGAGGATGAGCCAAAAAAAGAAAAAAAAAAGAGGATGAAGAAGTAGCAGTCACAAGTGCAGAGAGCAAACAGAAGGGCATGGCATCATGGAAGCCAAAGGATAAGAGTGTTTACAGAAGGGATTGGCCTTCAGTGTGGCTACTAATTATTAATGTTAGTGATCTTTACCAAAATAGTTTCATATTTTGGTAACAGAAGAATTCACATGGGAATATGTTGAGAAATTGGTGGGAAAAAATTGGAAATTGGTGGGAAGGTGGAGGTAAGGAAATGATGTCAGCAAATGTAAGCAGTCTCTTTGATGAGTTTAGTGGTGAAGGGGAATCTTTTTGGAGAAGTAAATTTAAAACAGTTTATTTTTCCTCTCCTCATTTCTTTTTTCTTTTTCTTTTCCTGCTTTTACTCTTTATTTTTGGTACAAGAAAATGGAGTATGTTTAAAAGGGATAGAAGAATGCAGAAGTTAAATATTCTGGAGAAAATAGAATTAGTAAGGTCCCTAAGAACAGATGGTAGAGTACGGGATCCAGAATACAATGAACCTTGGAGGCCTTGAGACATCTTTGACCTCTCAGTCTCAAGTCTTCTCAATGCTTAGAACTGTTATGTCTTCGCTTTTGTTTATTGTTTATGGCTCAGTGAATGATAATGAAATGGAGCAGGATGATTTAGGTCATTTTCTCTTGATATCATTATTCTTATATTATGTACACAGCCATTTTCTTTCTATAATACATTTGTGGCATGTGCTTTTTAGAGGGTGAGGTCCTTCACATCAAGGACTCTTTGCCAATGTTGTTTTAAATCCCCCTCAGTTCTCTTTGGCTTCCCTGGTGGCTCAGAGGGTAAAGCATCTGTCTGCAATGGAGGAGACCTGGGTTCGATCCCTGGGTCAGGAAGATGCCCTGGAGAAGGAAATGGCAACCCACTCCAGTACTCTTGCTTGGAAAATCCTACGGACAGACAAGCCTGGTAGATAAACAGTCCATGGGATCACAAAGAGTCAGACACGACTGAGCGACTTCACTTTCTCACTTTCACAGTTCTCCCTACCCCAGTACTGTTGCCTGGAAAATCCCATGGACGGCGGAGCCTGGTGGGCTGCAGTCCATGGGGTTGCACAAGTTGGACATGACTGAAGCAACTTAGCAGCAGCAGTAGCAGTTCTCTTTGAGGGCTTCAATGTTTTGCCTAAAGTCTGGTTCAAATCACAGATACATGGTGAAGACAAGCTACAGGTAGTTTTCAATTTTCATCATTGGTGCTGGCTCACCTAGCACTCCCCATATTCATGTCACTCTGTTACCCTGCAGACAATGGTTTCTGCAAATGTCCAAGTGTTGTGATACCATCAGCATATGAGTAGTTGGAGAAATACACATGACAGCCAAGAGTTCATCTTATCTCAAGATTATAAAAAGACTTGGTTTTCAGGTTATATTATATCTCAAGAGGATCTCACCTGTAGCTGAAGGTTGGTATTTCACCAATTATCACCCAGCAAGAAATATAAAGGCCCATTCCACATTAACCAGATAAGCCATTCTAGAATTAAGTAGATAGAAAATTTAAAAAGAAACAAATGGAATCTAATGAAACTTACAAGCTTTTACACAGCAACGGAAACCATAATAAATGAAAAGACAACCTATGGGATAGGAGAAAATATTTACAAATGATGTGACAGACAAGGACTTAGTCTCCAAAAGATACAAATAGCTCAGATAACTCAACAACAGAAAACCAAACAGCCTAATTGAAAGATGGGTAGAAGGCCTTAATAGGTATTTCTCCAAAGTCTACAAAGTTGGCCCATAGGCACAGGAAAAGACGCTCAACATCACTAATTATTAGAGAAGCACAAATCAAAACTGCAATGAAGTACCACCTCACACCGGTCAGAATAGCCATCATTAGAAAGTCTACAAATAACCAATACTGGAGAGGGTGTGGAGAAAAGAGAATGCTTCTGCACTGTTGGTGGGAATATAAGTTGGTACAGCCACTCTGGAGAAGAGTGTGGAGGTTCCTCAGAAAACTACAAATAGAATTATCGTATGATCCAGCAATCCCACTCCTGGGCATATACCTAGATAAAACTATAATTCAAAAAGGTACATGCACCCTTATGTTCACTGTGGCAGTCTTTATAGGAACCAAGACATGGAACAACCTAAATGTCTTTGATAGAGGAATGGATAAAGGAGATGTGGTATATACAGACAATGGACTACTACTCAGACAAAGAAAGAATGAAATAATGCCATTTGCAGCAACATGGATACAACTAGGGATTATCATGCTAAGTGAAGCAAATTAGACAGAAAGACAAATACCACATGAGATCACTTACATGTGGAATCTAAACTATGATGCAAATGAACCTATCTACAAAACAGAAACAGACTCACAGACACAGAGGACAGACNTCCCCCTCAGTTCTCTTTGGCTTCCCTGGTGGCTCAGAGGGTAAAGCATCTGTCTGCAATGGAGGAGACCTGGGTTCGATCCCTGGGTCAGGAAGATGCCCTGGAGAAGGAAATGGCAACCCACTCCAGTACTCTTGCTTGGAAAATCCTACGGACAGACAAGCCTGGTAGATAAACAGTCCATGGGATCACAAAGAGTCAGACACGACTGAGCGACTTCACTTTCTCACTTTCACAGTTCTCCCTACCCCAGTACTGTTGCCTGGAAAATCCCATGGACGGCGGAGCCTGGTGGGCTGCAGTCCATGGGGTTGCACAAGTTGGACATGACTGAAGCAACTTAGCAGCAGCAGTAGCAGTTCTCTTTGAGGGCTTCAATGTTTTGCCTAAAGTCTGGTTCAAATCACAGATACATGGTGAAGACAAGCTACAGGTAGTTTTCAATTTTCATCATTGGTGCTGGCTCACCTAGCACTCCCCATATTCATGTCACTCTGTTACCCTGCAGACAATGGTTTCTGCAAATGTCCAAGTGTTGTGATACCATCAGCATATGAGTAGTTGGAGAAATACACATGACAGCCAAGAGTTCATCTTATCTCAAGATTATAAAAAGACTTGGTTTTCAGGTTATATTATATCTCAAGAGGATCTCACCTGTAGCTGAAGGTTGGTATTTCACCAATTATCACCCAGCAAGAAATATAAAGGCCCATTCCACATTAACCAGATAAGCCATTCTAGAATTAAGTAGATAGAAAATTTAAAAAGAAACAAATGGAATCTAATGAAACTTACAAGCTTTTACACAGCAACGGAAACCATAATAAATGAAAAGACAACCTATGGGATAGGAGAAAATATTTACAAATGATGTGATAGACAAGGACTTAGTCTCCAAAAGATACAAATAGCTCAGATAACTCAACAACAGAAAACCAAACAGCCTAATTGAAAGATGGGTAGAAGGCCTTAATAGGTATTTCTCCAAAGTCTACAAAGTTGGCCCATAGGCACAGGAAAAGACGCTCAACATCACTAATTATTAGAGAAGCACAAATCAAAACTGCAATGAAGTACCACCTCACACCGGTCAGAATAGCCATCATTAGAAAGTCTACAAATAACCAATACTGGAGAGGGTGTGGAGAAAAGAGAATGCTTCTGCACTGTTGGTGGGAATATAAGTTGGTACAGCCACTCTGGAGAAGAGTGTGGAGGTTCCTCAGAAAACTACAAATAGAATTATCGTATGATCCAGCAATCCCACTCCTGGGCATATACCTAGATAAAACTATAATTCAAAAAGGTACATGCACCCTTATGTTCACTGTGGCAGTCTTTATAGGAACCAAGACATGGAACAACCTAAATGTCTTTGATAGAGGAATGGATAAAGGAGATGTGGTATATACAGACAATGGACTACTACTCAGACAAAGAAAGAATGAAATAATGCCATTTGCAGCAACATGGATACAACTAGGGATTATCATGCTAAGTGAAGCAAATTAGACAGAAAGACAAATACCACATGAGATCACTTACATGTGGAATCTAAACTATGATGCAAATGAACCTATCTACAAAACAGAAACAGACTCACAGACACAGAGGACAGACTTGTGGTTGCCAAAGAGAAGGGAGTGGGGCAGGGGAGGACTGGGAGTTTGAGATCAACAGTTGTAAGCTATTATACATAGGATGGATAAACAGCAAGTCTCTTTGGTATAGCACAGGGAAATTTTTTTGACACCCTGTGATAAACCATAAAGAAAAAGAATATTAAAAAAGAATGTGGATAGGTGTATAACTGAGTCACTTTGCTGTACAGCAGAGATTAGCACAACATTTTAAATCAACTATCCTTCAGTCAAAAAATAAAAAATTAGAAGTAGAAAAGTTTAGCATTTACAAAAAGATGTCACTTTTTATATATTTATATATATATTTTTGCCTCTTACTAAATGATATTATTACCCATTCCAGTATTCTTGCCTAGAGAATTCCATGGACAGAGGAGCCTGGCAGACTATATATAGTCCACAGAGTCTCAAAGAGTTGGACACAACTGAAGTGACTTAGCATGCATTCATCTAAACAAGGTTGAATACTAGGAAAAAACAGTGTGGGATAAAAGAAAAGATACATTAACCCAGTAATTCAATTACACTTCTTATAATCAATTTTTATAGGTAAATCGCAGAATAACATTTCTTCAGCAGGCTTAGAAATTAATCATCCAAATTAAATGGGCGAGTAAGTATTCTTTAAGAAGAATAAAAATGAAATGACTTCCATGTAATAGTTAGCATGAGGAAGAAGTTGGGGCTTCCCTGGTGGTCCAGTGGCTAAGACTCCATGTTCCCAGTGCAGGGGGCCTGGGTTCAATCCCTGGTCAGGAACAAGATCACGCATGCTACAGGAAAAATCAAAGATCTAGTGTGCTACAACTAAGGCCTGGCACAGCCAAACAAATAAACATTAAAAAAAGAAGAATCTGGAATCCACTCATAGGGAATAAGGGAATTCTTCTCTATAAGAACAATTAAAAACAATCAGAAATAATAGAAAAACAAAAATCTTTACAAGTCAGAATACAAATAGGCACTATAAAATGTGTAAAGCTTTTCAAAAATTGGAGAGAAGGAAGAAGAAAGAAGAATCCATTTGCCCTTGGCTCTAGAACATTCTTCTTTGAGTGGTACAGGTGTTATGATGCTGGTACTATAAGGAAGAAAGGCACTATGGTTGTGAATGAGCTTCTTTTCTACAAAAGGTCACTGACCCTGAAGGGCCGTCTCTGGAAATTCCTATACCTACTCCTTCCCTTGTCACTCCTGACTTAGAGGTTGCCAACCATGGGGAATCACCACCCATTACTGGTTTCCCTTAACTCTGCCCACATTTTTGTTAAACATTACTTCATTAAACTCTCTCCGATCACCTCTTTTTAGAGTTTCTGCTTAAACCCTGACATCAAGAGAAAGAGAGAGTTAGACAATACTTCAAATTCCATTTAGGTTACACCCAGAGATGAGTGGAGGCCCATGAGGTGAGTGTGAGATGAAACAAGAGACACAGATCTCCCTTTCCTTCTGTCAAGTTCAGTCCTATGTCCAAAGCCTGTCACACTGTGCTCATCTTATGCCACATGCGATTCTAGTGTTTGACTGTTAACTTGTTTTGGGGCCAAATGGCCCCTATGCACAAACATACTACATAGTCAGTATTAACTCACTTAGAATGACTGTACAAGGTACAGAAAAGCTCCTTTTCTGCATTTTGGTGAAAAGAACAGGCTCACTGGAGGGAGTGCTCTCCCGCTCACCCCTCTGGGGTGAGGGCAAGGGACAGCCTCTGCCCCACATTCAGTGGGCCTGCTTATCCATCTGCCGGAGGCAAGACTGGTTATGTTGGACCTACTGAGACACCATTCAGTCTAGAGCTCTACAGCCTGTTAAAATAAAATACTGAACTTTAAATAGCCTCCAAACCACAGTATAATCAACCAAATCAACCTGGGCTTCTCATGTTGGGTCATGAGAAGGGACTTAGATGTTTCCACATGATACCAACATATCTTAACAAAAGCCCAAATATAGGCATAAAGCTTATTCACTAATGGTTAATTCTCTGTTTTTCATAGAAACACCTCTCCCGATGTTCAAGACAGCCCAGTGGTAAGCAGGATTGCCTCTCCTCCCCTCTCCCTCCTAGCTCAATCCACTTCCATTTTGGCTTCCTTTCTCTCACCTGCCCAGTGCCAGGACCCTTCCTTGTCTGCCCAGAGGCAGCTACCGTGTTTGTCCACACTAGGCTTCCAAATGCCCCTGTGAACTGTGATTTAGCTGTGAAATAGCTTCACAGCTATTTGACTTCAAATCTCCCCATTTGGGGTTCTTCCCAACCCAGGGATTGAACCCAGGTCTCCCACATTGCAGGCGAATTCTTTACCAGGTGATCCACAAGGAAAGCCCAAGAATACTGGAGTGGGTAGCCTTTGAGGCAGCAATTATTTTAGAACAGAGAGTTGAGATGCTTTGTCCTAAATAACTCATCCAGTGTAAGGTTTGAACCTGGAACCACCTCATGCTAGCTCCCCAGTGGACCAATCAACCAATGATAAGTAGGTTCACTGAACTTTAATAAAAAATAAAATGATGTTTTAAGAAACCAAACGTGCTATGAAAATCACTTTCTGGTGGATAACTGCATAACAGAACATTGTGGTACTGGAAAAGAAAAAGTTAAAGTATTGCAAATAGTACCTGTTGAGAAAATTGGAAACACAGCACTGATGATTTTATCTGAGTTGAAAGTACACACAAAAATTCAGCAGTGCTTTTGGTCTGATTGTATTCCTTTCATGATCTGCCACTTCCTTCAGGCAAATATTAACAAAAGTCTCCTACAGCATCTCCTTAAAAAGTGGTTTACCCAGTAGATTCTTGAAATTCTATATAAGAGCACTGGAGGCTTGACTTATTAAACTCTTAATTCTCCCTGCTAGGCACAATTCTGATGTTTATAAATCTTAATTTGTTCAGTCTTCACCAAATATAGGCTGGCCTCATGTACTTGGAAATGTATGCAAGCTAACTCGCTTCAGTTGCGTCCGACTCTTTGTGACCCTATAGACGGTAACAACCTGCCAGGCTCCTCTGTCCATGGGATTCTCTAGACCTGATTACTGGAGTTGGGTTGCCATGCCCTCCTCCAGGGGACCTAACCAACCCAAGGACTGAAGTTATCTCTTAGTCTTCTGCATTGGCAGGCAGATTCTTTACCACTAGCGCCACCTGGGAAGCCCTTGGAAATAGGATGTCTTAATCTGAATAGGCCTCTGGTTCTGTACATTTTATGCTATTCTTTTATTTTGATTTCTCTTTTCTCTTAAAAAAAAGTTCCTTAAATTTGCTACTTAATTCTTCCTTTTTTTTAATTCTTCTCAAATCCTTGGTTCACTTCCTCAAAAATAAAATTAGAGCCATTCCCCAAGGGTTATTGCCTGATTCTGTGTCTGTAATTCAATTTTAAATAAGCAGTCTCTTGTGTAAATTCTCATATCCTGACTCCCTAGAACAAGCTACTCTCTCTTCTCTGTCTGTATCATTCTTGTTTTGCATGTCACCCATTTTTTTCTGATACATGTTCATTTATCTTTTTCTAACTTTTTGGTCCACTCTTATAATCCTTTCATTGCTTCTGCCCTTTTGGTTAGCAGGACTATGTAGCCCAACTACCATATGACCTAGCCATTCCACTCCTAGGTATATATCTGAAAGAACCTCAAAACTGACTTAAGAAGATTACATGCACCCCAATGTTCACAGCAGCATCACTTACACTTGCCAAGATATGGAAGCAACCTGAGTCCATCAACAGATGGATAAAGAACATGTGGTACATATACACAGTGAATACCACTCAGCCAAAAAGCAGAATGAAATCCTGCCATTTGCAGCAACATAGATGGACTTGGAGGGCGCTGAACTGAGATAAGTCAGACAGAGAAGGACAAATACTGTATGATACCACTTACACGTACAGTCTAAAAAAATACAATACACTAGTGAACAAAACATAAAAGGAGCAGACTCACAGAGAACAAACTAGCAGTTACCAGTGGAAAGAGCAGGGGAGCTACACGGGGTTGGGAGGTGGGACATACAAACTATTGGGTATAAGAGAGACTGTAAGGATGTATTGTATGACATGGGGAATGTAGCCAGTATTGTGTAATATGTAAAAGGAATGTAACCTTTAAAAATTGTATAAAAATAAAAAATAAAGAAGCTCTTAAAAAAGAAGACTGAGTAGCCCATTTCTGCTTCTCATTTTCTAAATGAGATCAATTTAAATATGATCAAAATTAAAGAAAAATACTGATTTTAAGCCCAGTCCCCTTTTCCTGTCTCTTCTACCCCCAGGGTTGGAGGCTTGGCTCCTGTTGACTTATGAAACCTTTGTTTTTTTCTAGCTGTTCGTGAGTTACATATTTTAATAATAAAGCAATGATCTACTAAGTTATAATGTTTCTCAGATTTCTGTGAGTCCCTTGAGCAAGTTAACCGAATTTGAGGAGGAGGAGGAAAAGAAAAAGGTTGGGAACTTCTACAGTCAGCCAGTCAGCAATACAAGTAGTAACCTGGGTTTATAACTGGCATCTGAAGTGTGGCAGTCTTACAGGATTGAACCCTCAGCTTATGGAATATGATGCTATCTCTGGGTAAACTGCCAGAATTGAGTTGAATTCTTGGGTACCCTGCTGGTGTCTGAGAATTGTTTGCTGGTACTAGGGATCATGCCCTGCCATCTGGTATACATGTTGGAACTGGGTCCAAGACCCCATTTTAAAGACTTAAATGTGAGAGCCTAGAACTATAAAATTCTTAGAAGAAAACACAGGCACACATCTTTGTCGATCTGGGTTAGGCAATGCTTTCTTATATGAGAACAAGAGCACAAGAAAAATACAAAAGTAAAACAGTATATTGGAGTTTATCAAAGATTCAAACTTTTGTATTTCAAAGGACACCATCAAGAAAATAAAAAGGCAACTCACAGAATGGAAGAAAATATTTGTAAATCAAACATCTCATAAAGGACTTGTATCTAGAATACATAAAGAACTCTTACAAGTTAGTAATAAAAGGCAAATAATCTAATTAAAAATGGACAAAGGATAAACAGATACTTTTCAAAGGAAGATAGACAAAAGACATAGACAAATGAAGATAGCAGCATGAAAAGATGCCTGACATCATTAGCCACCAGGGAAATGCAAATAAAAACCACAGGGAGATAGTACTTCACACCAACTAGGATTGCTATAACCAGTGTCAGACAGTAACAAGTGTAGCAAGGATGGGTAGAAACTGGAACCCTCATACCCTGCTGGTGAGAAAATGATGCACTCACTTTGGAAAACAGTCTAGCAGATCCTCAAATGGTTAATTTGAGGATCTTATGATTCAGGAAGTCTAATCTTAGATATACATCCAAGAAAAATGAAAACATATGTTCACACAAAAACTTGTACATGGATGTTCACAGAAGTATTGCAAAAGTGAAAAAAGCTCAAGTATTCACCAACTGATAAGTTGATACATAAAATGTGGTATATCCATATAGCAGAATATTACTTGGCAATAAAATATTACTTGGCAAAAAAATAAAAATACATGCTACAACAAAAAGACATTATGCTAAATGAATAAAGCCAGTCAGAAGGACTGCATTATTGTATGATTCCGCTTATATGAAGTATCCAAAATAAGGAAAGTTGTGGACCAGTGAGGTAGGGGAAGGGAATAGTAAGTAGCTGCTAGTTGGTACCAGCTTTCTTTTTATGGTGATAAAAATGTTCTAAAGTTGATTGTGGTGATGGTTGCATAGTTTTGTTTATATAACAAACCAATGATTTGGGTGAATTGTATCACATATGAATTCTGTCTTAATAAAACTATTAAAAAAAGAAAAAATGAATAGATTAAAAAAACATTAATTATTTGAAGACAAGTTCTTAAATTCTTTAAAACAAGTTCTGAAGACATTTCTTTGCATTGACTCTCAAGCCAGTGTGAAGTACTGCTTCATGTTACACTAGCAAGCTGGAGGAAGCCTAAGGAAAAAGGTAAACAGAATATAATTGAAAACTACCTCTCATATGACAAAATATTCTTATTCTCAACAGCAAGATTTTCTGTCTCATTTTTCTTACTCAAGCTTGTGAAGTTTAAGAAATATGAAGAAAAGACAGGGTTGTAGAAATGCTATTTCATCATAGTTTGGGGCAAAAAACTTTTATATCAGGCAGTGTTTAAATCTGGACTCAGCTCATGTGGGGCAACAAATGACACAGTTGTTCATCTGACTGGAGGGTTATAACTGAGGAACACTACTGAAATCCCTTGTCTCATACACAGTCCCAGAATAATAACTGGGTAATTGTTTCTTAGCTAGCTAGTATTTATTGATTTTATTTATTTATTTTGAGACCAGTATCCAGAGATTTCTTTAGGAGAAATAGCCTTCTCAATTCCTGTACTTTCGGTGTATTTGAATGAATTTCTGATTTCCCTTATATGTGCCTGTAGCATGGCTAATCAGCACATTCCATGGTTTGGGGATGGGGACATGTCAAATATAGCCACTGGAATTAAGCTTATGATCTCTGTTTGGACTGTTAAAACAGAGCTGTCTTTGCTGCTGCTTAACTGAATCTGACAGTGTAAATATTTGGAACTGCTCAACCTTTATTGCACATTCACAGCCTGAAAGTGTGTGGAGCATGGAGACAGTAGAGTGGAGAGATGAAGGGCTGAGTCTTGGGGACATCATATATGGCTCTTGTTAAAAGCATATCAACAACAGTCCCAGACCTTTCAGTTACATAAATTGATCATTTTTTGTTAAGCTTCAGTTCAGTCCAGTTCAGTCACTCAGTTGTGTCTGACTCTTTGCGATCCCATGGNAAAAAAAAATCTAACACATTGCTACTTGAAAAATGATTACATTTCAGCTAACTAGAATTATCTTTTTTGAACCATCTTTTTTCATAATGTTATCAAGCAAGTTATCAAATTTATCTGCCATTAATTTGCAGTGAAACCTTCAGCTAAATACATTCTTTCTCCAAGCCTCAATTTTCCTGTCTGTAAAGTGGCTTGATTGTCTCTAATATTTAGATTATCTGTTAAAAGTGCTTAGAGAGTTCTTTGTCGACAGATATTGAACAGCTTCCCCTAACAGCTTTATGATAAACGGTGAGACTATCGAGGTTGGAATAGAGTTTCCCACAACAACACTGAACATCATTTAGATTTATTGGTTAATTATTCACCGGCTTTATCTAAATTTGAATCTGTGTGCTGCAAAATGTAAACTTGCAGAATGACATCTATTTCCCATTAACCTAATGAGTTTGGGGCTTTTTTTTTTCTCCTCCTCTAGGATAGCAATTTATTATGAAGGGGAGGATGACTTGGTCTGAGGTTTTGTTGTGAATTTTGTTTGCAATGATCCCTCTAGAGAGGAAATGGTGCCAGCATTTTCAGTCTTTTTGACAGCGAGGATAGTGTCACCCGGAATGTCCCTGGTCCTGACCTGCCCCACAGGGGAATGAAAAGCACTTTAGGATGTGTGCAGAGCAGGGGCAGATACAAAAATGAGAAAGGTACAAAAGCACACTGCCCGAGTGTAATCACAACCAAGAATCTGGGCTNAGGATAGTGTCACCCGGAATGTCCCTGGTCCTGACCTGCCCCACAGGGGAATGAAAAGCACTTTAGGATGTGTGCAGAGCAGGGGCAGATACAAAAATGAGAAAGGTACAAAAGCACACTGCCCGAGTGTAATCACAACCAAGAATCTGGGCTCTAGGGTTAATAGGTCCAGGCTCTGGTGTAACCAGGTACTCTGGCGCAGTGGGTAGAAACTTGAGTTTCCGATCCCAGGGTGGACACTTAGGAGGAGTGTGGCCTTGGGCTGATTGTGCTAGTTTTCTTGGCTGTGCCTCCGTTTCCCTGTTCCAGTATCTACTGAAGTGCCCCACACAACTTAGGAGGCGTGAGCAGGCCCCAGAGAGCCTCTCTCACCGTCACCTACCCTGTCTCTCTGCTCTCTGACCTTGGGCTAACCCCTCAGCACTGCACGTTCAGGATGGCTTCCCGGCAGGGCCCTTCCTGCAACTCAGCTCACCAACTCCTGCTTACCTGAGACTCTCTGCAATCCCATGCCAGCCTGAGCTGGAATACTCCTCTGCACCTCCATAACATATAAAAAAAAAAAAAAGAGCAACACATAACCTCTCTCATCATGTATCTTACTAAAATTACCTCTTTGCAGTCAGAGAAACTGGGTTCATATCCTAACTCTGCCACTTATGATCTTGGGCAAATGACTTCACTTTTGTTGTAAACCTCAGTTTCATCATCTGTAAAATGGGACTCATAGTACTTCACACCCCATAGATTTACCATGTGGACTCCATGTGTTCAGATGTGTTTAGAACAGTGCCTGACACTTAGCAAACCCTCTAAGTATAAGCTATTACTATTTTAATAAAGGCAATAATATTAATGTCACTATAAAGAGACTATCATGGCAGTAAAATGTGGTAATATGCGACAAAGGGCCTGGAACAATGAATGCCCAGTCCTCAGCTGCTCGGCTCTAAATATCAGCATTTTAAACTTAAGAAAGCAATATATCTGAGAACTAAGAAGCTGTAGTCTAAGAACCAACTCATTTTTCAAAGAATTCAAAACTGGTAGTAGAATAGTCATGCAAAGTCTCAGTTCAGTTCAGTTGCTCAGTCGTGTCCGACTCTTTGCGACCCCATGAATTGCAGCATGCCAGGCCTCCCTATTCATTACCATCTCTCGGAGTTCACTCAGTCTCACGTCTATCGNCTCTTCAAGAAAATTACAGACACCAAGGGAATATTTCATGCAAAGATGGGCTCGATAAAGGACAGAAATGGTCTGGACCTAACAGAAGCAGAAGATATTAAGAAGAGGTGGCAAGAATACATGGAAGAACTGTACAAAAAAGATCTTCATGATCCAGATAATCATGATGATGTGATCACTAATCTAGAGCCAGACTTTTTGGTTACCTACACCCAATGATTCTTACAAGTAGCATTATCTCCTGGCTAGTTACTATGGCTGTGTAACAAATGACCCCCAAACCAGTGCTTTAAAATGAGAAAATTTCATGGTTTAAAAGAATAGAACACTTATTTTGCACAGTCTGGGCAAGGATTAGAGGGATAGGTTATTGCTTTTCTATTTTATATCAACTGTGGTGGTTTGAACACTAAAGGTTGGAATCATTTAAAGGCTTTTCCACTTATATGTCAGGTGCCTGGCTGGGAAGACTCAGATGGGACTAGAAAAGTTGGGGTTCCTATTTCTTTCTCCCTCATTCTCTTGGTAATTCTCTCTTCCTCCTTCCTCCCTCTCTTCATGTGATCTTTGCATGGTAGCTTCAGGACGGCAAAGTTCTTCCATGTCAGCAGAAGGCTTCCAAGGGAGAAAAATCTGGGAGAAGTTCTAGCATTTTTTTATGACTTAGCCTCAGAAGTCATGCAGTCATGTCCACCACAGTCTAAGGCCCACCCAAATTCAAGAGGAGCAAACACAGATGGAGAAATGTCAACATCACACTGTAGAACACATAGTTGGGATACACTGGTATGGCCATCTTTGAAAATAACTTTGGCCATACTATGTGGGATATTTGTAAAGATTAAATGACAAATATTTCAGAAGACCATATTACAAAGATGTACTATAGAACCAAAGACCTCAATAGGCTGAGGGACCCTAAGGAGACCACTGTGAACTGGAAATAATTCTGTGGCCCAAGACAGGAAAATGCTAGAGAGAAGAGACAGAAGAGGACAACAAGTGAAAAATGAAATTACCCAAGTTTCACCATGTTGAGCTTTAAGGGCAATGTACACAGAAACTTGGAAAAGGAAATGTGAAAATGACATTTATATCATAAATCGATTGTTGTTTATACATATGCTAGTATTTCTGATGAAAATTGTCTATTTGCTTATATTAGCAGTCATGCTTGAGTAATAAGAGAGGGTGGCAAATGGTGCTAGCTTCTTCTCTTAGTTTGAAATTCCAAAGACTGAAGTTTTACTCTATTAATCCCACAATTGGAACCAACTTTAATGTTCCAAAAATATATCTTCAATGCTTTTTTAGAAGTCAAGAACGTATTTTGAAAGTTAAGACCATAAAATTAAAGTTACAGTGTGTAAGGCAATGTCCCATAAAATATGAATCAGACTATTGATCAAGATGAGAACAGAAGCATAAAATGGAAAAAGCCATGGCAAACATAAATTTACTGATGAGGCAATTGCAACTAAATTGATGATCAACTAAGTCATAGTAATGAAAAGAGTCCCTTTTAGATTCAAAGTTTAAAATATTCCAAAGGGGGATGTCCTTGGTGGTCTAGTGGCTAAGACTCCATGCTCCCAATGCAGGGGGCCAGTGTTCGACCCTTGGTCAGAAAACTATATCCCACATGCTGCAACTAAAAAAAAGACCCTACATGCCTCAACAAAGATTGAAGAAACTGAGTTCCACAACTAGGACCAGGCACAGCCAAATAAATGAATACAAATATTTTTAAAAATAAAATATTCCAAAGGAATTAGCCTTCCAAATTTGTAAGTTATTTTTCCTCCTGTAAATCTCAATTTTTTTCATGGACAAAATGAGGGGATTGGATTAGAGATTCCTGATTTTTGCGGGGAGGTTGCCAGAATCCTTTCATAATCAGATTAAAGTTCTGGACCCTCTTCTCACAGAAAATGCACAGACACAAACATTTTCCATATGATATCAAGGATATAGCTTCTGAGTCCAGGTTTAAAACGGGTGGACCCCTTGGTTTCTCTATCTTCTTCTAAATTCTGTGATTGAAGACAGATGATTTTGTGAAACTTTGATACTTGCAGCTTTGTAAGGACTCCAAGGCCTCCTTGAGTTCATCGTCAATTCTCGGACCCAGGACCAGCTTCTTGAGGTGTTACCTGAGCAGTCACATGTGACCCTGTGCCCAGAAGAGCCTCATACTTAGTTTAACACTCTACTGTTGCCATCTTGATGTTCTTAATAATTTCTGGATGGGGAGTCCTATATTTTCATTTTGTACTGGGCCCCACAAATGATGTAATCTTCCTGCTCTGACCACCCTCTGAGACTCAACCCTTCCTTTTCATGTTCCTGAGATGTGATCATCCAGTCTCTGTGTGAACTCATAGAGCAAGGAGGAACTCCATAGTTTTCAAGGTAGACAGGCAGATCAGACATTTATTTTTATGTTGTGCAGAGATCTACCTCTCTATAATTGTATCCACTGATCTCAGTTTTCTGCATCTTGAGTGATATGGTTTTTTCAACTTGAGAATATCTTACAAATTTTAAGACAGGGAGCATTCCCTGCCACCTTAGAAGAACTCTAATAAATTAAGGAAATGAATCTTGCCTTCTTTGATTATTCATGGGGAAAAAAAGGCTATACAAAGCTCATCTGAAGGTCTTCTCTGGTGGTCCAGTGGCTAAGATTCCACGGTCCCAACACAGGGGGCCCAGGTCTGATCCCTAGTCAGGGAACTAGATGCCACAACTAAGAGTTTACATGTTGGAGCAAAAAATCCCACATGCCACAACTAAAGATCTTGCATGCTGCAACAAAGACTGGAGATCATGCCTGCTGCAACTAAAAGCTGATGCAGCCAAATAAATAAATGAGTTTTTAAAAAAGAAAGCTCACATGACATGAAAGGTCACCAGAAAGGGCCACATATGTAAAGGAAATAAAATGATTACAGGATTGACATTGTAGGTTGAAAATTCAGGAGAAAATGAAACACGAACAGCAGAGTTTGTGCTTCTGAAATGAAAACAAGCCAGAGGTTTGTTTGTTTTTTTTTTGGCGGGGGGGAGGGCATCATAAAAAATCCCCAAAGAATGAACTAAGCTAATACAACATGTTTCATTTTGAAACTGGTAGTATTAAAGAACAGATCTATTTCCTGGTAAGGGAATGACACAGTTTGGGTTATTTCTGGGGTTCTTGTTTTTAAATAAATATCTTAAATAAGCAAATAACATGGATAAATGGGTTTTAGCATCACTGTATACAAATATGGGTATTTGGTATGTGTCCTGACAGAGTATGACCTTCCCAGGGAGAAATTTACATTTTATTTCCCTGTGTTTTCTTCATATGTGCTCTGGTATATAGTATAGCACTTGGCACATAGAAAGCTGTCTGTAAATCTCTGATTTTGTAGTGTATGTTTCTGGGTCTGTGGCATGGGTGGTCAAAGATGATTCTCCACATTGGGGGATGGGCCTCCATCAAGAGTCCTGTCTTGACCATCACACAGCTAATGACTCCCTTCACTGGGCATCAATTCTGACCACACAGGAGGCAGGCAGAGTGCAGGTGCTCAAGGGAGAAGCTGGAGATGACATTTTCCTTTTCACATGGTCTTTATTACAAGGAGAAAGGCAGGATCTATGTTTTTTTTCTCATATAAAGGCATAGCTTTATCACTATAGACACAAAGGTGATCTGCTGCTGCTGCTGCTAAGTCGCTTCTGTCGTGTCTGACTCTGTGCGACCCCATAGATGGCAGCCCACCAGGCTCCCCCATCCCTGGGATTCTCCAGGCAAGAACACTGGAGTGGGTTGCCATTTTCTTCTCCAATGCATGAAAGTGAAAAGGGAAAGTGAAGTCGCTTAGTCATGTCCAACTAGTAGCGACCCCATGGACTGCAGCCAGCTCCTCAGTCCATGAGATTTTCTAGGCAAGAGTACTGGAGTGGCTTGCCATTGTCTTCTCCCAACTAAACTCAGAAAATTAGCATCCAAAGGACAGTTGACAGCAACTCTACAAAGCAAAATGGGCTGGCCTAAATAACTCCATCTGACAAGCCAACTCATTGGATTGTCAGGAGGTAAAATGTGCAACTCACCTTTTCTGCGGCCCCAACCAGGAGACCAGCTTGCACAAAACCACATGTTTGGCAGAAGTCGTGTTCTTTTGTGGCACAAGTGATTGGCAACACTTGCTCTAAAATATTCCAGGTCAGAACTGTTCTGTAGGACTCTCAGATGTCAGCAGTACACTTGTCCAGACCTAGAGAATTCAATTAGTGAATTGTCAACACATGAGAAAAGAAGTCTTGGATATTATTAATCAGCTATTGCTAAGCTGTTACAACACCAGGCAGTCCCTCAGTAGTTTCAGATGTTTCAACAACATAGGTTTCCTTCTTGCTTGTGCTACTTGTCTTTGTGGGTCAGCTGTTTCTCTGATTCTTACTTTATCCATTCCAGACCCTCCCCCTCATGGGGAACATATGGACCCTTTCTGGACATACTGATCTTATCACAGAAGTAAAAGAACATTGATTGAACCTTTCAGAGTTCTTGAAAGACTTTGCTGGATACAGGTGCACTTCATTCCCCTTGACATAGAATTGACAACATGCCTCTCAAAAGTGTTTCTGGAGAGATACTTTGAACTACAAACTAATTTGCACCATCTTCAAATTTATGCATTTCAAAATAACTTTTTAAAAATGGAAGTATAATTGATTTACAATATTAACTATTAGCTTCAGGGGTACAGCTCGGTGATTCAGTAATATATGTATACATGTATTCTTTTTCAGATTCTTTTCCCTTGAAGGAAAATAATCTCTTTTTTATTATAAAACTTCCCATTTTAAAACTTATACATTAAGTCTGGCCAGAAACTTGTTCCCCTTTACTCTTGTTTCCAGCTACTTATTAATGATTTTACCATTTAAAATGTTTTAATGCATTTTATTTTTTATTAGCTATCATATGGGTAAAAATATAAGAGTATGCAATGTAGTCTCCTTCTCCCCACAGTAGCCTGGCCATCCAATTTCCCTACAGGCAACTAGCATTATTAAGTTTCTTTTCTATTCTTTTTCAATCTTTTGCATAAGCATGAACAATGAAATCTCAAGTCATTCCCATTTTCCTAAGAATGGGGTTATTAGTAACATTGCTTTGTGACTGTTTGTGAGAGGAGGCATGTAGCCCTGTTTTCCCTTCTATGACTTTCTGCTTTGATCTCCCATCTTCTGACTCAGACAATTAGCCCTGAGCTGTCAGTGATCCATTACCATTGCATTTTTCATCCCTCTGTCCCAAGAGAGCATAGCTCACAATGTTACAGTCTTTTCATGAAGCCACAATAAAGCAAATATTACTGTACTGGGGCAGGACCTCTCCAAGTTATTTTCCATCCCTTCCTCAAATACCATTAATCTTCAAAGTCACCGTGGTAAAAGGTTTTTCTGGGAAGATGTCAAGAGATAAAAACTTTAGCCTGTCCCTTACTCAAATTGGTGGGATCTGTCTCTTCCTCTCTCCTCTACTATGGGAAAGAACATTGTTCTTTAAAAAGTTTGCTACTACACAATGATTCAGATCTCCTAAACTTTCTCATGAAGAGCGCTTTCTGCTTTTCATTTCTCCCCACATTTGTCCTCACCAGCGAGGGAAGAAAGTTCTTGAGTGGATCTGAGGGCAGATTTGACTTAGAGAAGAATTTTACCACTGGGTTATTGACTAGCTTCCATTATTTTGTGTGCTCAGAACTCACTCACTTCCTTTTCTATTCCTTCTTCCTTCTAGAAACTATCCCGTCATCCTTTTTATCCACAAGGTTGATTTCAGAGTGGCCATGTTGGTTCAAGTGCAGTTTTTTTTTTTTTTTTTTTTTATTTGAACCATTTTGAAAGTCTTTATTGAATTTATTATAATGTTGCTTCTGCTTTTATGTTTGCATTTTTTGGCCACAAGGCAGGTGGGATCTTAGCTTCCGAACCAAGGATTGAGCCCCTTCCCCTGCATTGGAAGGTAAAGTCTTAACCATCGGACAGCCAGGGAAGACCCTCAGATATAGTTTAGACCCTCGCCACAGATAATTGGTTCAGGGGCGTACACCAGATGCAGCTTGGGCCAACAGAATTTTTCCCGAAGGAATTTGGATTTTGATTTGAGACTCACGTCAGCCTCTTTCCAGATCACTGAACCTACCAGTAACATGGAAAATTCTTCAGGTTACTTTTAGTGTTATAGGGATGAAAGAAAGATGTAGATGGTCTGAAGAGAGGGCAAAAAGAAAGAAACAGAGATAAGATGGAGAGCTACTGATAGCATTCCTGATCCTGGCTGCAGCTGTTTTTGCCCCTGCTTTCTAGGAGACATCTTACTCTTCTTTGCAATAAGCTATCAATATTTCAGGTTGGCTTTCTGTTACTTTCAACCAGAATCTAACAAATACTGAGCGGGTATGGCAGCATCCACCAGCCCTGCTTTCTCTTGGGTAAGGCTTTGAGATCTACCTCCAGTTCCCTACATATAGCATTTTATCCCCTCTGCCAGGTAGAGTTTATATTCTTTCAAAAACTTACCTCTTCAGATCATGTTTCTAAACAAAATATTTACCTGAAATAATTTTTCTTTTATAAATATTGAATTACATTAGACTATCACTGACTTCTTATGAGGCAGGAAACAATGTTGTTTGGGATTTTTGACTTATATATTTTTTAATCTAAGTATTTCCCCTTCTCCTTTTCAAGCAAAACCTCAGCAGTATTCTGACAAAAGCTGAGTCTTGCAGATGTAAAAAAACTGAGTCCCAAAGGAAGTGATGCTAAGTATTTCTTAGGAAATTTATCAAAGCTAAATAGGAATGTTCCACCCTACCCCAAGGGATTCAGAAATAGATGAAAATTTATTTACCAGGCAGAGCCCTTGAGAGATGACACAATCCCAGGAAAAATGTGGAAATGGTGTGTCTGGGCAGAAAGGAAGCCATAGATATCCTTGCTGATATTTGCATGCCCCAGAGGGGCAAAGAAAGTACAGAAAGATGCCAAATTCCCACCCATGTCAGGAAGAAGATTAGAAAAGAGCTAGATAAAAAGGGCCTGTGAGGACAGGAGGGGCATCTCAACCCCGACCTATGGAGCTCATTCCCATAACCATATCTGCAGCTGTCTCTGTAGATGTGCTGGAGACAGGACTGGCGGGCAAGGTGCCACCACCTCCACCAGTCCACCCAATGCCTTAGCTTCATTGCAGGCCTCTGGAACTTAAGACAACCCTTGGGAAAGGGTTACTCTAAATTGATAAGAGAAAGTTTCTACCACCCTACAGAATTTAAGCCAGAAACAGAAATTAAATGGAACGATAGAAAAAAAGTGAAGGTATATTTTGTGCTCACTTGAGTTTCTGATCTGAGATTTATACATGGCTGCCTGTTATTATAGTGATTTGCTTTATATTTAGGGCCAACACATTCCCAGACACAACTATATTCAGTTAAAATCTGTCGTGAAAATCTGAGAAACTTGTTTGTTCTATTCATAATAACTCTTGAGCATCGGCGTTGTGTCAAGTTGTGCTAAGGACTTTAAATTCATTATTACATTCAACATTCATAATAATTTTAAAGGGTAGAAATTCTTACTGTTAGTATTTCATAGACATAGAAAAATGGGTCTTTGAGAGGATAAAACCTTGCTAATTTAGGAATAATAAAGGAGTCTATCCTATTTGTAGCAATTGCTTCTGTCAAGGGACTATTGGGATGGAATATCTAGCCAGAATAAGAGTTCTCCAAGTAACTACACAGTCTATGAAGCCAAGATCACCATTAAATAGCTTTTATAAATTGTTCATTAGCATGGAAGGCATTCAGTGAGGGCCAACTTGAAGCAGAAGCTGTGCCAGGAACTTGGGTTAACAATGGCATCCTCCCTTTCAAACAGACTTGGTCTGCTAAAAGGCTTGTCAGGAGACAATTCAGATTCAAGTTCTTGAGTACACTGGCCATTAAGTCAGAAAAACACAGCTTTCAGAACTTGAAAGGACCAACACAAATCACTTCAGCAAGCCGTGCACCACTGTAACACTTCTGCTGGTGGCATAATCAAGGCCCTGAGTGATCAAGGGGTCTCTCCCCTTTCCTGATCTTTTAATTACATTATTTTTATCTTGTAATATGGGACCCTTTCTGCACCATCATATTGTTCCTGGTTTCCTCCAGAAGGGAATTATCTCTTTCACACACACACACACAACTCTCAAGAGGATTCAAATTATGCGAGAAAATAAAAAACAGAAAATAGAAAATTTTACAACTCTATAACGTCTTTGGTTCAATTAAAACACAATGCCAGCATATTAGGGCTCTTCAGAGAGACAGGTCCAACAAGAATATATACACAGAAATAATATACACACACACACATATATAACATACACATATTCACATACACATATATGTACACTTATACAAACATGGATAGAGAGAAAGAGACTCAGGGTTAAATGGTTGATTTTAAGGAATTAGCTCACACAGTTGTGGGAGCTGGCAAGTCTGAAATCCATAGGGCAAGCTGGCAGTCTGGAAATTCAGGTAGAAGCTGATACAATTTTAAGCACAGAATATTCAGGGAAGGCCACTTAGGCTGAAATTCAGAGAGGGTTTCAATGGGCAGTCTTGAGGATAAATCCCTTCTTCTGGAAGCTTCAGCCTTTCCTTTACGGCCTTCAACTGATTGGATGAGGTTCACCCACACTGTGGGAAAGTAATCTGCTGTACTCAAAATCTACAGGTTTAAACATTCATTCCACGTAAAAAAATAACTTTACAAGAACATCCTGGCGTTTGACCAGGCCAACTATAATCACCGACCCATTAAGCTGAAAAGGATTAAGTTCTGTCAAAGACAGGCTATCTGGAATTTTCAGTATGTATTCCACCCAAAAAGTCCTCATGGTCAACAGTCCTTTGTTTCAACAATTTCAAACATACTTATTTATTGATGAAAGCCTTTATTATGATCAATATACTAGGAATTCTTCAAGTAAGGGCTGTAGTTTGTGGTGGCCTCTGATTTATGTAATCATATAATCTTTTTTGTATGAAAGTCATCTCCTCTCAACCAGTTTCTTACTTTAATTGACTTATAATATTATATTAGTTTTAGGTATGCAACAAGTGCTTTCATATTTTTATACATTATGAAATGATCACCAAGATAAGTCTAGTTTCCATCTATCACAGTACAAAGTTATTAAAATATTACTAACCATAATCCCCATGCTATGTACTATATCCCCGTGATGGAAGTTTATACCTCTTAATCATTGCTTATTTCATCCAAGCCTCCTCACCCTCCCGTCTCCCCACCTTAACTGGTTTGTTCTCTGTATCTATGGGTTTGTTTCTGTTCTGTTTACTTTCTTACTATATACATATATGTATATTATACATACATACACACCATTCTTGAACAGTGTTCTGGCAGTTCCCTGACCTGCTGGCAGACATACTTCCTTCTTGTGCAGTCTGCTGCTGCTGCGGCTGCTAAGTCGCTTCAGTCGTGTCCGACTCTGTGCGACCCCACAGAAGGCAGCCCACCAGGCTCCCCATCCCTGGGATTCTCCAGGCAAGAACACTGGAGTGGGTTGCCATTTCCTTCTCCAATGCATGAAAGTGAAAAGTAAAAGTGAAGTCGCTCAGTCGTGCCTGACCCTCAGCGACCCCATGGACTGCAGCCTTCCAGGCTCCTCTGTCCATGGGATTTTCCAGGCAAGAGTACTGGAGTGGGGTGCCATTGCCTTCTCCGCTTGTGCAGTGTAGCCGCTCTTTAAACTATTATTTTGTTTTTGCTTTCAGGGTGGGTAAGTTTGTGCATGGGCCCCTCAGCGATATCCATCCCTACTGCAAGGCACCATGTTGAGGGTGGGATTCCCCTAGACTCCATGCCTCTGTCTATCCTACTCACCTCTGTGTGGTACTTCTATTGCCAATTATGCAGAAGCTATTCAGTCAGTCCTCAGTTCTCCTTTATTTATTTTTTAAAAAATATAAATTTATTTAATTGGAGGCTAATTACTTTACAATATTGTATTGGTTTTGCCATACATCAACATGAATCCGCCACAGGTGTACACGTGTTCCCCACCCTGAACCCCTCTCTCCTCCCTCCCCATACCATCCCTCGGGGTCATCCCAGTGCACCAGCCCCAAGCATCCTGTATCATGCATCGAACCTGGACTAAATTCGTTTCATATATGATATTATACATATTTCAATGCCATTCTCCCAAATCATTCCACCCTCTCAGGGACTGTTCTATATGTAGATGTAGATTTGGTGTGTCTGTGGGAGGTGAATCCAGGGTCTTCCTATGCCGCCATCTTGGATGGGCCCCCTTAACCATTCTTTCTTGATGCAGAAATAGTGATCAAAATCAGTCTGTCTTTCCTGAAGCTGAAGAAACTGATTCACAGAGGAGAAGGGCTCTGGCTCACAGAGAGTTGATGGCAATTACAAACTCAAAATTATTGACTTCAGTGTTCTTACCAAATGGAAAATATGTATTCCACCCAAAAAGTCCTCATGTAAGTAATAGTGGTAAGGATTAGAGCCATTTCTAGGGAGGTGTTTAATCTGAGATAGGCAACTGTGACTGGTTCTGTGTTTCTCTAGTATTTCTGTGTAGCTGAAGTTAGTCCTGATGAATGGATACATGATGGGAGTGGAAGTCCAGCAGGCTTTGTTTGATGAGGTGTGTATGTGTGTGTGCACGTGTGCAGATTATCAACTGGTGGGACCCTATCTTTTTTCCTTAGGGCCAGTTTCTCTAGTGACAGCCCAGTTGTAGCAAGAGGTGGTAGAAAAAGCTGTTGAGTGAGTCTATCTAAGGGTTTGAGTCAATTTTCTACATTTGCTATACTTTGAGCCCAAAGATGGGAGGAATTCTCACCTGGGTAAAAAAATGATGAAAAAAATTTTAAAACAATGATGGCATGTCATTCAAATAGGAGGCTATCAAAGTTAAAAATTAATAGAGGACTATGCCCTGAAGCTCTTTCCAACAGAGTTAAAAAATCCTCTTTCTATCAATTATTTCCCCTTGGTTATTGGCTTGGGCAGAGTATAAAAAGTGATTTTGGATTTGATATATTATCCTCCAGGAATAGACATCCTCCCAATGGGCAAATTCTTTCAATTGAAGAATTGTTGATTTACAATGGTGTGTTAGTTTCTGTTTTTTAATTGAAATATAGTTGATTTTTAATTTATTAGGTTCATTTTGATCTTTAAAGCTTCCTGGGAACTCTTTGGATCCCATGGCAGATGACATTGTATAGCTCTGTTTGTATTTTCTTTTATGATAGAAGCATCAAACATAGGTGTCAGTATTTATTTTATTGTACAGTATGCCTTAACACTTGGAATAGGCCATGGTAACCCACTCCAGTGTTCTTGCCTGGAAAATTCCATGGACAGAGGAGCCTGGCAGGCTACAGCTCATGGGATTGCAAAGAGTCAGAAACGACTGAGCGCACACATACATGCCTAAAAAAACACTCTAAAGAAAAAAACAACAGAATAGGACTGAGACACTATGCTAAAGCCATAAACTCTCCCATAGGGCCCAACTATCCCACTAATCCAAACACACCTACATTTTGTTTGAAAATGGTCTGTGTTAGTCCTTCAGAAATTAATCTTTAAAGTTAGGAGATAATCATCACTGCACCTCCCCTCTTTCTAATTGTTAGGGACTTGCCTAAATTTTTCTCTTAGGGGTAAGAGACTCTAATATGTAATATTCATGGTATAAATCAGTTTGTGGTGGGGTTCTTACCCCTGCAGTCTACCTGAGGCTATTATGGCTTCTGGAAAATGTCAAATAATAGATGCTATAGGCATACGCGTGTTCTTTGAGCCTGGCTGTTAGGTTGGATTTCCACAGAGCAGAGCTTGCAGAAGGGATTCTTGCCCAGGCGATTTACCTGGGAGTTCACCAGGGAGTGATCTCTGGTGAAGTCTGTATGAGGTGAGGGCAGCAGAACAGCCCAGAGGAGGAGGCTGAGTAAGGTGTGGTTTCAGCTAAAGCCCCGTCTCAGTCTGATCCCATGGGGAGATGTGAAGCAAGGGCAGCATCATGGAATTGTGGAGCATTGAGCCTGGGGAGGAGGTTATATCTCGCAGTTAATGACTGCAGGTCACCCTGAGGAAGCGTGTAACCTCTCAGTCATTTCTGGGTAGCGGGTACCACAGCAGTTCTTTAAAGAGGGATGCAATAGCTGACGGAATTGTGCCTTGGCTCAGTAAACGGCATCTAAGTAGGTCACCAAGGACATCTATTCTACTTAGGCAGGCTTACTGTCCTGAATCCTTCCTTTCCTTCTTATTCTCCTGGACTTAACCACCTAGAATGAACATTAAAGTCATCTTAAGCTGAAAGAACCAACTCTTGGCAGTCAGTTCCTCTTCCATGCACTTTGAGCCACGTAACCCAAATACCGACTGGATTTCCTAACTTTGAATCTCGACTGGATTTCCTAACTTTGAATCTCANGGGGAATGACACAGCATTTTGAAACCACTACTCAAGCATGAGCAAGTCAAACAGGTTTCTTATATAACAAGAATTCTGGCATCTCACCCAGGGCTTGGCTCTATGCCAGATCCTCCATCCCCTAGAGAAAGGTACAGAGATATCTGGATGGCCAGGTCTGAATCATGTTTAGAGCATGGGGCAGTGTATAGGCCAAGGCACTGGGAGGCCAGTTCTACTCTGGCTTCGAGAGACTCTGGAATATTGGGGGTTGAATGTAAGTGGGAGACAAATGCTAACAGACCCATCATGGTTTGCCTGGGGAGTTCTGGTTGTAGGCCTTTCTGGAGCCAGTGGTCCCTTCAGAACTCACAAATCTCCAGGTGTTTCCTGAAGGGTCTTCAGATCTGTATCAGCTCACAGAGTTTAGAACGACTCCCAGAGCCTTTCCCGATGCTCAGAACCAAGAGAAGCTGGGTGTTGCACTTCCATCCTCATGGCACAGCAGGTCTAAATTTCCTCAATGAAGAACCCAGGGCCAAGAAAGATAAAGATCAACTTTCACACTGGAAAACAAATATCCTTTTCTGTAGACTAATGGAAAAACAAGCTAAAAATTTACCAAAAACTTATAGTATAAATATTCTCCTTATTTTCATTCTGAACTGCTAGAATAATCATAGTATGCTCACATTGCATATGAGCTCTGGTTGTAAAGAGCTAGTCAGTTCTATAACATACAGTCTCTCTGCATCTGTAAATTATCTTGCTCAGTCAAAACTGACTTTGAGACTGGATGGGTCCTCACTTGTGTTATATGATCTGAAATTTGAAGTGTTTTTATGCTAGGGAAATAATCAGTCTAATGTTATTTCTGATACTGCTTTGAAAAAGGGAGATAGAATTTAAGCCTTATATCAGGAGGACAAATTATCCATTCTATGAGTTTTTTCTTGCAGTTTTACTGGAAGGAGTCTTATTGAACAGGTAGGATATTTCTACCTTAATCATGCGATTGCTACTACTATCTTATCAGGTACTGGCCTTGGTACTTTGTCTGCATTATCTCTAATTCTCATAATAAACCTGAAAGGTAGAGCTTATTGCTCCATTACAGAGGTGAAGAAACTTGAGTTCTGAGAGATTACTTTGGCTAGTAAGGGGCAGGCTACCTACTGCAAAGCACCAGCTCTTTTCACTGTGCTGTGACATCTCTTACAAAGAAAGGAAACTGTCCTAGAGTGAACCCAAACTGTCACTAGAAACTTGGTTCAGATCCAAACTGTCACTAGAAACTCAGTCCAACTCTTTGCTAAATGTTAGATATTTCAGGTATTTTTGAGACAGAATCAAACTTTCTTTAAGCGTCAAGATTTCATGTCTTGTTTCTATTTTTTGTTTTTGTTTTGCCTCAGTACGATAAAACAGAACAGGTCAGCATGGAAATACCTGCTGGTAATTTTTGAGCAGTTCTTGGGTAAATGCAATTGAAGCCATATTTGTCCACATAGATCTCATCTTAGAGGCTGAGAAAAACTCCATGAGAACCTGCCCCCCTTCAGGGAAATTTTTGCAACTACACATTCTTTCTCTTTCAATTTGTACAAAGAGACCAACTCATTTGCCAGCCAGCCCCCAAACCATTCCCAAAGGGATCAACAGATAAATTCGTGGAGGACAGACTCTACGTGATATATCTTTCTATGTCTTGGACAACACTTACCAAAGGCCTGCTGGCAGCTGAGGCTCTACAGATGTCTGCTGAGCCAGTGGGTAATGTGAAACAAGAGGCTACATGCCACAGGCATGTGGGTTCCAAGTCATACTTCCCTGTTCTCAAGAAACTGAGATTCTAATGGGGTGATAGGGAACCATCAGGGAAAAAAAATCCAGCTGGTATTTGAACTAGGGACCTAAGTCACATATGTAGTAAAGACTACAAACGCAGGCAGGTGCACTGCAGGCTGGAGTCCTCGGGGCTGCTTCATGCAAGAGGAGAAAACTGGAGTATGGAGGGGATCCAGGGAGGTGGAGAGGTACAGTGGATGAGGGAAGCAAACATGAAGAGTAAGGGATGGAAGAGAGAAAACTCATGGTAGGCGGGGGTAAACAGCATCTCTGTCATTTCTGCTGTTTTCCTGCTCCCAGCACTCCTCATGGACTCAGTTCAAGCTGGACTGCTCCACAAGTTTCCACTGTAGCCCCTTGTTATAGCACAGGAGCCCCAAGGACGTGGTGGTGAGGTGACCTAGCAAAAGGCCTCTGTCTTTGCCTGACCTGTTCCCCTGTAATGTGACCTTCACAAGTGCTTGTCAGTCTTTTCCCCCCTTAGGCAGGTAGGGGGATGCCTAGAGTGGGAAGACCTGGGTACTTCACTTCCTTCTAGGTTGCTTCAGTTCAGTTCAGTTCATTTGCTCAGTCGTGTCTGACTCTCTGTGACCCCATGGACTGCAGCACGCCAGGCTTCCCTGTTCATCACCAACTCCTGGAACTCGCTCAGACTCATGTCTATCAAGTTGGTGATGCCATTCAACCATCTCATCGTCTGTCGCCTCCTTCTACTCCTGCCTTCAGTCTTTCCCAGGATCAAGGTCTTTTCAAATGAGCCAGTTCTTCTCATCAGGTGGCCAAAGTATTGGAGTTTCAGCTTCAGCATCAGTCCTTCCAATGAATATTCAGGACTGATCTCCTTTAGGATGGACTGATTGGATCTCCTTGCGATCCAAGGGACTCTCAAGAGTCTTCTCCAATGCCACAGTTCAAAAGCATCAATTCTTCAGTGCTCAGCTTTCTCTACGGTCCAACTCTCATATCCATACATGACTACTGGAAAAACCTTAGCTTGACTAGATGGACTTTTGTCAGCAAAGTAATGTCTCTGCTTTTTAACATGTTGTCTAGGTTGCTTAGGCTCTAGTTAAAACCCCAGCTGATTGGATTCTAAAAAAGAGTTTCCCTTGAGGGAAAGCCTTATTAAGAAGAGTGTTCTGCTGCATTTCAAAATGGTTGCTTTCCTTCTCCCTGTACTCACAACTGGAAGTGAGGGTTAGGGGGATTTTTCTCCCATCTTCACTGTGAGAACCTGGTAGTTCCTGGAGGTAAAACTTCCAAACATGTGGGGACCTCTTGAGACCGGCTCCCTCTGAGGTTTCTAACTTGTTCACCTTGAACCTCCAACATATCCAGTACAGTTCATATTTTCCCACCTGGCATTAGTTCCCAAAGAGGTGTCTGCTCTGATAACCTGTGACTCTTTGTATCCACCTATCAGCATCTCTCCAATGCTGGAGCACCAGTTTGCTTGGTGATCTCAGTTCTCAGAGGACTGAAGAAGAGTTGTTGATTTTTAGTTTGTTCAGTTTTTGCTGTTGTTGTTGTGAGTACTGGAGCCTTAACTTCCACGCTCCTGCAGTACTAGACATGACCATACTTTTCCAAAGCAGCATTTTCCTGCAGTGTTTTCTGCAAAACTGAGTTCTACAGAGTTCTACAGTATGTTAGTGGTGTTCAACCACAGAAAGGGTCCCATGTTCAAAGAGTATTGAGAAATACTGGGCTTCTTTATAGGTGTTTTCAGTGTCTTTACTACACTAAACATGCATAGGGTTTTACTTTATAGGATGATAGACTGTATTGTTTCCTAAACTGATATGACAATGAGATTCTTTTGGGAAAGAGCATTGCATAAGAGCATGTTCTTCAGAACTTGGGAAACACTGCTTTATAGTCTTTCAAATACTTCTCCTTTCCTGCAGTGGCCCCATCTTTGTAGGTACAATTGAAGTAATTAGCCCATTTTATGTTCATTCATGCCACAGATATTAAGTGTCTGTTATGTGAAAGGCAGTATGGTGGATACTAAACATTGGGGACATGGTGCCTTTTAAAGCTGAGAGTTTGGTATGAAAGTGAAAGTGTTGTCAGTTGTGTCCCACTTGTTATGACTCCATGGATTGTAGCCCTTCAGGCTCTTACAGAATTCTCCAGGTAAGAATGCTGGAGGGGGTTGCCAGTCCCTTTTCCAGGGGATCTTCCTGACCCAGGGGTCAAACCTGGGTCTCCCTCATTGCAGGCAGATTCTTTACCCTCTGAGCCACCAGGGAAGCCCAGAGACTTCAAAGAAAGGCCCTCCTCCCCTAACATTTATTTCTGCTATTTACAAAAGATGAATCAAATTAAACCTTGAGAACCAAAACAACACAGAAAGCTTTGCTGATAAGAGCTGTTCATGCCTCACATTTCACTGAGGTGCCAAGTTGCCTTCATGAGTGAACAGGTTATGGATCAGGTCATCAGAAGGTCAGTCTGCATAAAGCTGTCCATGACTCACTCCCTTATTTGCTGACTGGTGTCAGTTATAATGTCTTCTTACTGTGTTTCTAGGGGTCCCTGGGGGTAGAATGTGCAGGCAGGAGACTAAGGGTTAGGTTAGGACCACCTAACCTCCAAATGCTTATACTTCAGAAGAGTGAATAGTGGGAATTTGCAGCACCATTCATTCAGTCTCTTGCCTGACTTTTGGATACAATCTTTTCAGGCTAAAGGACTTATCTCCCAGAATATCACTCCAGGCCCTCCTTATTGACAATACAAGAAAACAAAAGACAGAGCTGTTTTTACACTAGGCCCAAGCATCAGGAAAGAAACAAAAATTGGCCACAACTAACCAGCATATCAATATGCACTCAATATGCCAGCAAATTTGGAAAATTCAGCAGTGGCCACAGGACTGGAAAAGGTCAGTTTTCAGTCCAATCCCAAAGAAAGGCAATGCCAAAGAATGCTCAAACTACCGCACAATTGCACTCATCTCACATGCTAATAAAGTAATGCTCAAAATTCTCCAAGACAGGCTTTAGCAATATGTGAACCGTTAACTCCCTGTTGTTCAAGCTGGTTTTAGAAAAGGCAGAGGAACCAGAGATCAAATTGCCAACATCTGCTGGATCATGGAAAAAGCAAGAGAGTTCCAGAAAAACATCTATTTCTGCTTTATTGACTATGCCAANCGGAGGTTCCCCCCAACTAAGACCCTCAAGAAATATTAGCATCCACTCTATGGCCCTGCTGTGTTTCAAGAGGAAAAGGCCAGTTTCCGGGGGAAGTTGGAGGTGACCTGTGAGGCAGGAACGAGTGGCAGAAGCCCCAGCAGCAGCCGAGTCACCTAAGACCATGAGCGCGCCCCTGGGCTGGAGCCTTTGGGGCTGACCTGAGCGGCTTCCCCTCCTGCTTTTGGCCGTGACCTGCCCTGCCCTCTACCTGCCGCAGCCCGCATGACCATCTCCTAGTTACCAGCACTGGCCGGGAGCCTCATCCCTAATCCTGACCGTTCCTAGGCCTTGATATTTTTAGCCCTGGTGCGGAGCTTGTTACAAGAACTCAGCCAGTGGGACCCAAGACTACATCGTGAATATTCTCTCCTGGCTGTTCACACTGGCTTATGAAATGTGACTCTCTCACCTCACATTTTAAAGTTACTATTCGGTTCTCTTGGAGGGGAGGGGACAGGAGGCTCTTTTAGAACTCCTTTTGTTCCATATTCTAATTCACAGAGTTAGTAATTATTTCTGTTGGTTTTGTTGGTGTTCTCCAGGGTTTGATCTGCATTGTCTTGTTTTCATCTCCAGCGCTTCAGTTATCTTTACTTGGGGGCATAATTTGGGTTTGCTTCCATGTTAAGCATTAATAAAATGTGTNTTATGATCCATACAGTCAAAGGCTTTGGCAAAGTCAATAAAGCAGAAAGAGATGTTTTTCTGGAACTCTCTTGCTTTTTCAACGATCCAGCAGATGTTGGCAATCTCTGGTTCCTCTGCCTTTTCTAAAACCAGCTTGAGCATCTGGAAATTCATGGTTCATGTATTGTTGAAGCCTGGCTTGGGAAATTTTGAGCATTATTTTACTAGTGTGTGAGATGAGTGCAACTGTGTGGTAGTTTGAGCCTTTTGAGTGTTAAATGAAGTGCTCAATACATTTATCATTGTTATTCTATTATTACTGTCCTATTGGGAAAGAACCGTGCTTCTCTGGTGTCTCATTTGATGAAGAATCCACCTGCAACATAGGAGACGTGTGTTTGATCCCTGGGTTGGGAAGATTCCCTGGAGAATAGAATGGGAACACACTCCAGAATTCTTGCCTGGGAAATCCCATGGACAGAGGAGCCTAGTAGGCTACAGTCCACGGGGTCACAAAAGAGTCGGACTTGACTTAGTAACTAACTCACCACCAATGGGAAAGAATAGATGAAAGAGATAAAAGAAAATAACCACCAAGATGTGGAAAATAATTAGGAGGGACAACTCTCTACTTTTAAAGAAATAAGCATCTTCAGGATTAAATCCATTTATGGAATTTTGGAAGTCAATTGAAAAGTATAAAAATTGCAAAAATCTATTTAATTCTTAACTTAATCAGAGAAACTAAATAATTTAAGAAATAGAACACAGTAGTCTGAATGTTCATTTGTAGCATAAAGTTAAGGACCAAAAAGTTTAATCTTTACTTAATAGGTTTATTGTCAGTATTAACATTGATACTAAAAATCTAGAAGTACTTCTTTCTATTATAACTAAATAAGGAAGCATGTTGATAGTAGAAGAATCCAAGGCTTTTGCTATAAGAGAAATAAAATAAAAATACAAAATAAAAGAAATGAAAGGAACCTCCATGATACAAAATCTGAATTGGAAACATCAATATGAACTTGTCACTTAAAGATATAAATATATCTTAGCTTTTCTACAGAAAGGGCTTAGAACCAGAGATAACACAGAAGTGGTGAGCATACATGGCATCCAGATCTTCATTTCTAAATATTAGGGAGTCAGACTTCTCTAAGAAATGGCTAATTCCAGGCCTGAGATGGGGAGAACCTGCAATAAGTCTTCAACATCATGAGCCATAAGGCAGAAAAGTGCTCAAAGTCTAGGGGGATCATGAATAAAGCATGTAGGAGTGTGGTTGGCAGGTGTATTTCAAAATGTTATAAAGTTTGCTTCATCCTTTTGTTTGTGATTCCTGGTTGTGTTGTTGTCTTCTTGTGCTTAGTCGGTCAGTCTGTCCAACTCTCTGTGCCCGGAAGAACTGTAGCCCACCAGGTTCCCCCGACCATGGGATTTTCCAGGCAAGAATACTGGAGTGGATTGCCATTTCCTTCTCCAAGAGATTTTTTCTGACCCAGGGATTGAACCCACACCTTTTGTATCTCTTGCACTGGCAGGTAGATTCTTTACCACTATGCCCCTGGGCAACCCTTAATCCCTGGTGATGTCACCCCAAATGAGACTTAGCAACTCCAAAAAACATACGGTCACCTTGCCTAGGAAAGAGACAAAAGTGGTGATCATGAGAACATTCAAGAATAATGATGTAACCTTGAATGATTTAACCCAAATGATATAACGCAGTGAGGTAATTTTCAACTAATAGAATGCATGGCATATGATAACTTTCAGGTCCTGTGAGAACTAGCGCCAAACAACACTGCCACACTTCCATGGCCTCCTCCCAGCTACTCACAGTGAAGAACGCTTGTGCTCTGCTTGTTGTGACTTTCCAGGAAAGATCAGAATACCAGTACGCAGAGGACAGGTGGTAGGCAAAGCAGAGAGCGAAACTCTGATCAGGGGATTCAATGATGGATCCCTTTACCATGCTGGAATTTTGCTTATTAGCCACTTATCTTTATAAGGAAATGATGCTTGAACTTATAAATTCTTAAGAAAAAGACTATAAATGGTATGTATGTTTTCTTGACGCTCCTTCTTCATTCCACAGCTGAAGAACTAGATTTTGCTACCACCTGAATAAACTTGAAATTGAAACTAAAATTGGAAACTCAGGTGGCACACTGAAGCCATGTTTAAGAGGCTCTTATTATCTAAATATGTGATCATTTGAACAGAAAAAGCCTAAATTTGGAAATGGATTATAGCACACTGAATTTTTTTTAAAGTCATATTCCCATAAGTATTGCAAAGAAAAGATGGGGGGAAATGGAAAGAAAGTCAGTTGATAAATGTAGAAATAATAGTAATTAGAAAAATCACTATTTTCTAACCACCAATATAATAAGTGATTCAGGCAAGTATCACTGATGGATACTAAAATCATGTGGGGAACGCTGTTGGGAGCTACAGTGGTTGCATTCATTATNACTGAACTGAACCAGCATATCAATTATTGTGAAGAGAAGTAATCTTATATTCAGACAGGTGGTTCAGTGCAGCCTGGGAGGGATGAGAAGATACAATCCAAAATTTTTCCCTTGCCTGGCTCCATCGCTCAGATGCAGCTGTGCCTGAAATCCACCCTTAGGCAGGCTTTCTTGGGTTTAAGCAGGTCTTCTCTAGAAATCACCTCTTTAAAAGGCAAATACCTAAGGTAGGAGGATGTGACTTTATAGCCTTTGCACAACTGTTACTAAACAACAACTTCTGGGGATAAAAGGAATCAAAGGCAAATCACCTCAGCTCTTGTTCCGCAGAATCTTTGTTTGCAAAATGACAAGGGGCTGAATTACAGTTTTAAGTTAGAGTCCTACTTTATGACTCATTAGGATGCCTAGAATTCAGACAATCTGAAGACATTGATAACATAGGGAAAAGGGAGGGGAAATGCTTTACAAGTGTGAAATCCAGTCAGTGAATTATAATCAGCAATTGGTTTTTTGGTAACAGAGGAGAGTAGAGAATACCAGATTTCACTGTATGTAAACAGGTAAGGGTAAGTAGTGTTTTTGTTAAGTGTGTGTGTGTGTGTGTGTGTACGTGTGTGTAACAGGTAAGAGTAAGTAGTGTTTTTGTTGTGTGTGTGTGTGTGTGTGTGTGTGTATGTGTGTAATTCATTGAGGTTCTCCAGAGAAGCAGAACCAACAGAAAAAGAGACAGACAGACAGACTGATGCACACCAAGGCGCCAGACTTATAAGTGAAGAAGCCATACTGAAGGTGGATCCTTCAGTTCTATTTGCCCCAGCTTATGCTGGGTGAACCACAGACTAAGCACCTTGCTGAGTCCTTCCTGAATTCCTGATCCACAAAACTGTAAGAAAGGTAAAACTATGTTTTAAGCCACTGTAATTATGCTTCAAGCCACCGNGGATCCTTCAGTTCTATTTGCCCCAGCTTATGCTGGGTGAACCACAGACTAAGCACCTTGCTGAGTCCTTCCTGAATTCCTGATCCACAAAACTGTAAGAAAGGTAAAACTATGTTTTAAGCCACTGTAATTATGCTTCAAGCCACCGTATGAATGGTTTGTTATATCCATAGATAACTGGAACAAAGGGCAAAGAGCATTATGTGTATAAAGAGCATGATGTGTATATGTATATGATATATACACATAATGCTTCTAAGCACCTGGTTGTGGCCATGCAGAGTGCTTTATGTAAATACTGAAAGTTTTGGGTGATAAGAACCCTAGAGCAGATACTCTGGTCATACTCAGCATCCTTGGAAAAGCCAGCTTTCAAGTAAGAGGTAACCTTAACCAGTTCAAAATTGAAAAGGATCGTGCAAATCAGATGCTAGTGATTTCTAGCATCACTAGAAGTCTGGCATAGAGAAAGAAGACCGAGGATCATCACCAAAACTAATAAGAGACCTTGACCATCCAGAGAGGCTCATTACCTCTCAGCTCCCTATTCCTAATGAAATCAATTCTTGGAATCATTCCACTTTCTGGCTGTGGAGGAACCGAAGACATTTTTTCCCCTGACTTTTTCATTTGCCTCCAACCCTTGAACTCTGGGGAAAATTAGATTTCAATCAAGTATTATTATAATAAGCACATACACTATGTGTGTGTGGTCAGTTGCTCAGTCACGTCTGACTCTTTGTGACCCCATGGATTATAACCCACCAGGGCCCTCTGTCCATGGGATTTCCCAGATAAGGATACTGGAGTGGGCTGTCATTCCTCTTTCCAGGGGATCTTTCCTGAACCAGGGATCAAGCCCACATCTCCTCTGACACTTGCATTGGCAGGTGGATTGTTTACCATTGACCCACCTAGGAAGCCCCACACACACTGACTGTAATGCACTACAAGTTAAAATGTCACAGCATTGTATCCTAAATCCTTAAAGAAACACAGCTCAAATAATCACTGTGTACTTAATGCCCAGTTTATATTTCTTCTAGAATCACATTCTATAGTTTGCACTTAAAAAAAAAAAAAGAATTGCTATTTAGTTTTGTCTTATCTCTGGCATCCTTTGTGTTGGGTTTGGCAGCAGCTTCTGGGTGAAATCTACTTGCTTCTGAGTTGACCAGAAGCAGGTAACTCCACAAAGCAGCCCTACATCACACTGCTTTACGGCGTGTGTGCAGGTAATATTGGACCTGTGCTTTCTTTCAGAAACCTTTAGGTATGCTAGGTTCTGTCTGTGGCCACTGAAGTGTCATGCCTTACCTTACTTCTTTGATAATAGACACTGTTTTTTTAAAATGTAGTTAGTGACCATCTTCTTCACTGAGAGACCAGGCAGTTCTTTGGCTCAAGGAGGTGACTCGATTAAGTCAGTGAATCAGAGTTCAACCATTCTGTCAGTATTTGGTTCAAGAATGGGCATATGGCACAATTCTGGTGCATGAGGGCCTTTAGGGAAGGCCCTATCTTTTCAGGAAGCATCCAAGGACAAGATGCTCTCCATTCCTGTCCCGTCAATTGGACACTTATATGAAGGTGTGACCCCCTAGAGGGGTCTTGCCTCCCATGAGGGGAGCTAGTCCAAAGAGAAAAGTCAATGTGCTGACTGGAGTGGGGAGAGAGAAAAGAACTTGTGTCCTTAGTCGTGTTATGAACTGCTGAGGTAACCTACTGTGGAACTGTGCTAACACCGAGTTTCTCATCATGTGAAAGAATACCTTTTTTCCCCCCTTGTTTAAGCCTCTTCTAGTTGAATTTTCTCTTACTTGTAACCGATAGCAAGTCATTATTCAAAACGGTAGTCAAGAATAAGAAATAATAAATGATTATGTGTGTACCGGGGCTTCCCTTGTAGCTCAGCTGGTAAAGAATCTGCCTGCAATGCAGGAGACCCCGGTTCAGTTTCTGGGTTGGGAAAATCCACTGGAGAAGGGATAGGCTACCCATTCCAATATTCTTGGGCTTCCTTTGTGGCTCAACTGGTAAAGAATCCGTCTGCAATGTGGGAGACCTGGGTTCGATCCCTGGGTTGGGAAGATCCCCTGGAGAAGGGAAATCCAGTATTTTCCAGAACACTCTAGTATTCTGACCTGGAGAATTCCAGGGACTGTATAGTCCATGGGGTCACAAGGAGTCAGACACGAATGAGCGACTTTCATTTTTCATGTGTGTACTAAAGGGGAAAAACATATTTGGCATTGGGGAACCAAAACTGTTGCATGCTTCTGGATGGGTAAGGCTGCAGGCACATGTGTTGGGTTCTGAATTGCCTTTGGGGGAGGTCCATGCTGGTTAGAACAGCAAAGGAAGCCCCCTCAGGAGCACCGAACTGATCTCAGTTTTGAAGAACTCAAAATAAGGGAGTCAAAGACAAAAAGCCCCTGTTACACGGGGTTTTTCCAAAGCTTTATTAGCCTACAAGAAAAATGCGGCATTTCAGATCTTTACCTGAAAGTCTAGCATGAGGTTGTCCCACCATCTGGGAAGAAGATGCCTGTGTGCACCTCACTAGGGACATAGAATCCAGTGAGGAAAGGGTGTTCATCATTGTAGCACCCAGTCCTGGTGACCCAGAAGGAAGACACTTTGACCACAGTTCATCTGTGGACTAGTAAAGGAAGATCTCTGCCCCACTGCTCTGGCTGGCAGAGAGAACTGTCTGGCTCAGGCTCATGCCCCCAGAGAGTTGTCCAAAGCTGTGAGCTTTTTGGATAAACTCCAGCAACCTGGCTTCACCTCCTTTGACAACAACCAGAATGATGAAACACTCTTGACACTTGGAACTGCTCACATTTTAATTCATTTGTCACAGGATAAATGTGCTTACCCATGTGCTCTGAGCCAAATACTGATGTATTCCTTGAGATGAAGAAAGGATGAATTTCCTCATCTGACAGATAACAGTAATAACTCTTCAGTAAACAGCAAAGAAAAACTAAAAGAGAAGACTGATCACTTTTCATAAGTCCCTAGAAGGCAATCTGGGGATGATAGTGGCTTTTTAAAAATTAGTGATTTCTCTTAGATGCTCCTGAGAAAACAGGAAGCCGCCCCTGGCATATGGAACTGGCTGGCACTCACAGCTGGGTCTTCGTGTTCCCTCACTGAACATAAACAATTTCACAGAACATCAACACAAGACAAGGCCACTCTGTGATCCTGATGGATCAAGACAGAAATAAGCACACTTTATAACGTCTGGACACAGAACCTGAACATTGTTCAGGATACCAAGCACCTTCCTCTCCGGGCTGATGGGAGTGGCTGCTGCTTTATTCATCACAGCGTTAGCCTTGTTATGGTCTGCCTTTCCTTGAGATGAAGCTGAGATACTGTGTTAGTTCCCTAGGGTTGCCATAACAAATTACCATGAATGGGGCGGCTTAAAACAACAGACGCTTCTTATTGTCTTGCAGTCCTAGAGTCTGGAAGTCTGAAGCCAGGGTGCTGGCAGGACTGGTCCCCTCTGGAGGCTCTGAGGGAGAATTCAGTCCCTATCTACCTCCCAGCTTCCTGTGGCTGCTGGTAGCTCTTGGTGCTCTTTGGCTTAGAGATACGTTACCCCAATGTCTGCCTCCATGGTCTCATCGCCCTCTCCCCCATGTTATTCCTCTTGGTCTCCTTTAAGGATTCTTGTCACTGGATTTAGGGCCCACCTGGTTAATCCAGGATGACCTGATCTCCAGAGCTTTTGTTTAATTATATCTGCGAAGACCTTTTACCCAGATAAGGTCACATTCACAGGTACTGGGGATTAAGAAGTGGGCATACCTTTTGGCGGAGAAGGTGATAGCACCCCACTCCAGTACTCTTGCCTGGAGAATCCCATGGATAGAGGAGCCTGGTAGGCTGCTGTCCATGGGGTCGCTAAGAGTTGAACACGACTGAGCGACTTCACTTTTCACTTTCATGCATTGGAGAAGGAAATGGCAACCCACTCCAGTGTTCTTGCCTGGAGAATCCCAGGGATGGGGGAGCCTGGTGGGCTGCCGTCTGTGGGGTCGCACAGAGTCAGACATAACTGAAGGGACTTAGCAGCAGCAGCATACCTTTTGGGAGACCGCAATTCAACCCACTACAGGTCCCTACCGTAGAATTATCCAGCTCTCTACAACATCTAATTCAGGGCAAAGCCTCATCACTTCTTTAAATCTTCTCCAAAATACCTAAAACAAACTCAAATCTTCTATGCCTTTTCTAACATCCACTCACTGATGTGGCCCATATTCACTGTGGCATGTTCTGTCTCACTGCCGTGAATAATGAACCCAACTTGTTCAACTGTACGAGTGTTCCTGGTGGTCTCTGGTTTAAGGGCATCGATACTCCCTGATATTTAACATTTATTAACCCTAATGTGTCAGGCATCATGTGAATGTTCAGATGCAAGAAACCATTGAATCTCTGTAGAAATATAGACAGCAACATATTCACCCTCTTCACAGGTGAGAAAACTGAGGCTTAGACACATTAGCATCTTATTAGTCAGGGTCCTCCAGAGAAACAGAACGAGAAGGAGAGAGGAGAGAAAGAGGAGATTTATTATTTGTTATAAAGAAATAATCTCATGTGATGATGGAGTCTGACAAGTCCCAAAATCTACAGCTGGCAGGCTGGAGACCGAGGAGATCAACAGTTCAGTTCCAGTCTGAGTCTGAATCACAGCCACTCAAAATCTGTAGTTTATGGATGAGCCAGTCGTGTAGTTCCAACCCTACAATGGCAGACTAGAGCCCGAGGAAGAGCCAATATTTCAGTTCACCCTAAAGGCAGGAAAAGAAGCTAATGCCCCAGGGTCTAAGGCAGTTAGGTAGAAGTATCTCTTACTCAGAGAAGAGTCAGCCTTTTTGTTCAATTCAAGACTTCAACTGATCAAATAAGGCCCGCCCACATTAGGGAGGACAATCTGCTTTACTCAGCCAACTACTTTAAATGTGAATCTCATCCAACAACACTCTCACAGAATCACCAGAGTTATCTTTGACCAACCTGTGGTCCAGCAAAGTTGACACAAGAAATGAACCATCCCAGTATCTTTCCCAAGATCACAGAGCTGGTCATTGGTGGAGCCAGAATTGAAACCCTGGGCTCTCTTTCCCTCAAGTTCACACTCTGCCTTGATGTTTCCCCGTTTCCTCGAGCAAAATTTTTTTCTTCACAGGTGGGCTTCCTCCAGAGATAATCTATGATGGATTCTGTGCTAATTCTCACTGGTCTTAGAGTCTGAACCACACAAACTGGAACATGTTGGCTCATGCTTTTGCTGTTGTTTCATACCTGGGTTTTCTCATCTCTATTAGAATACAAGGAATTTGATAATAAGGACTGTCTTAAAGTTTTAATAATAGCTATCATTATTGATACTTATTCAGGCATTTTATATGTAATTATTCATTTAATAGTCACAACAGTACCATTAGGTCGCCACCTCCATTACTCCCATTTTATAGATGAGAAGACTATAGCCCAGGTATTGACCAACCTGCACAAGTTTACAGGGGCAGGAACTGGAGCTAGGGTTTGAAAGCAGGCGATCTGGCCTCAGAGTCATGCTCTTAACCTCCTTCTGCTGTGCCTTTTGTATCCTTTCCCCTCAATTAGCCCCCGTTTCCATGATTCATCTCAATGGGTGGCACACACAGGCATCCAGGGACTTGCTTTAGGGAGCTGGTTTCAGGGTAAAAGAGCTCCTTGGGCAGCTAAATGGCTTTGAGTTTGGTTGACCAGGTGTGTGTGGAGTCCCATCTGCAGGGTACACCTGGTTTGTGGTTTGACCTAGTGCTGCTCCCCTGGCCAGACTCCTGCTTCGTTACTGGCCTGAGCTCAAGATTATGCCTCCCACCAAGCCTGGGTTAAGAGTGCCCTGTGGTATCAGATGGTATTTATCTTTCTCTACCTTACTTTACTTAGTATGTGCATCTCTAATTGCTTTGCTGTACAGCAGAGGTTGACACAACGTTGTAAATAAAATCTACTTTCATTGAAAAAAAAATTTTTTTTAAAGGAAAGGGTGTCCTGTGGCCCTCCCTTGGGAGAGGCACATGGGCAGTGCTCACCTGCCTGAGTCCTGGTGCCAAGGCTGGGTGGGCCTCGAGAATGCAGTGTCACTTTACCAAGCACCACCTGGCTTCTGCTATTATGTGACGCTGCCCAACCAGGAGCTGCACAAACAGGTTCCTTGCAGGAGGGGAGACCTTCAGGCCCATCCTGAGGCTGGCACAGTGCCTGGGTGTGGGTCACAGGCTTGGACACACCTGGCGCTCTTGAGGGCTGCTGGGACAAACACTAACTCAGCGCTCAGGAGTGGGAGCAGTACGACCTATCCCCCATCTCCCTGTTACCCACATGAGCAGGTGGCGTCTTAACTTCCTGAAAGCCGAATTATTCCTTAATAGGCCAGAAAGTCCTAAATTCTTTGGATTATATAAAAATCTGAATGTAGTTTTCAGCTTGGGAAGGCGCGTCTATTTGGTGCCTGGATGCCCTGTCGCAGCACTTTTATTGTTGAGTCATCATCATTTTTCTCAAGGACTAGACCGTGAATTCTTTAAGCAAAGAATCATAGTTTACTAATTCCTGTCTTCCCTACCCCTAGTACAGGGTCTGCAATATAGGAGTCACTCAGGGACTTCTTTCCAAACGATAAAATCTGTAGGATTTCCTCCTGAATTTTTTATACTATCTCCATCATCAAGAGACCTGGCTAGGGACTTGCCTGGTGATCCAGTGGTTAAGAATCCACCTTGAAATGCAGAGAACATGGGTTTGATCCTGGGTTGAGGAACTAAGATTCCCACATACCTTAAGCAACTAAGCCTGCACACCATAACTACTGAACCTGTGTGCCACAACTAGAAAATCTGTGAACCTCAATGAAAGTTCCCTGCACGACACACCCAAGATCCCACAGGTCACAACTAAGACCTAACACAGCCAAATAAATAAATAAATAAATAAAATTTAAAGGCCTGGCTACAGGAGAGCATCTGACACAAAGGCACAAAGCTTGTGGGATAAAAACCAGCAATGCAACCTTGGCAGTATAAGTTTACTTCTGGACCACAGCTCATTTATCTGAATGGTCCACCAGGTTGGATTCAAGAAACTCTAATGTCCCTTCTAGTTTAGCATCCTAGGGCTCTTCAGGTGACATGCCCTGCACAGAGAGGGAGTGATAGGAGTGTGGTTCCTGCTGTACCTGATTCTGTAGTCAAAGAGTTAGAATATGGACATAGATATACCGAGAAGTCCCCTACCCAACCCCCAGCTCTGGAGGTAACGTCTAAAGGCCATGACTGAAAAGGGGGCAGGATTGGGGGTGAGAGCTTTCCAGAGCCCATTGGGGAGTCCTGTCTCGACTGCCTGGACACTCATATTTGAAACCTCATCTGGAGCTTCCCATGCCTTCTCTACCACTATCTCTGCAATCCAGCCATCAGAATCTGATGCAGGCTCTTCACCTTAGGCCACAGGCTTGGGAAAAACATCCTTCTTGCAGAGACTCCCAGGTGAAAGGAAGCTAACTTTTTGATCTTGACCCATAAGAAAGAATTTGTCCTGGTATCTTTGAAATCTTAGGGGGAAAAAATACCGTACTTTTAAAGCTTCCCTTTTTGATGTTTTGTAAAATGGTGAAGGGTGGGGGACAAATATTCCCCTCTGGGATAAAATTCCTTTCTTCTGGGAAGACAGTGTGATGGTTAGTTGGTTATTAAAAGGAAAATCAAGTATTCTAGAATGCAGAAATTCAGACCTTGCCTTTCCAAGGGGCTCTGATATCGCCATAACCTAAGAATCTGCTTTCATCTCTCAATTGCTTTCTATAGGAAAACGTTTCATCTTTAAAGAAGATTTAGTGTTCAAAGTCTCTGAAAATTGTTCCCTGCTTTTGGAAAATATATGGATGTCCCTACTGGAGTTGGGGCTGGGTGCAAAGGAGGCACTGGAAACCTGTCCTCACTCTGGGTGATGGAGGGAATACTGCTCAAGGCCCATCTGGCTGGGCTGTTTGAAGCCATCCTCTGAGCAATATTCTAGACCATTTAACTCAGGCTTTGGAAAAGGATAATGTTTATTGCTTTCTGGCTTATTATCTTGTTAGGGACCTTCAGGCAAGACTAACTCTCCCTAAATGGTGAGGACTTTACAACAATCATTCTGGGACAGGCTAGAAAAGGACAGAAAATGAGGTGGGATTTGGGGAACAATGAAATGGGGATTATAAGGCAAGGACTCAATGGACAGAAGAATCACAGGCCTCTTTTCCCCCTCTGCCTCTGATGGAAGGAAATGCAGATCTAGATGTAGAGGGCTGGCGCTCAGCCTGGTGATGACCAGGAGTGGGTGTACACAGAGAGCTGTGACCTGTGAACTTATGACCCTCATTTCCAGTTTAAATTCTCAGAGTTGCAATTCCTATATGCAATTTCCAAATGTTTGTAAAGTCCTGTTACTCATTAAAGCTCGGGGTTAGCCATCCCACTGGGACTTAAAGGCCCAGATAAATGACAACGACTAGTTCATGTTACAGGTCCAAGAGGGATTGGCAGAGAAGTGAAGGGTTCTGTGGAGGAAAAGAGGATAAGGTACAGATTGAGGGAATGTTGCAGGCACCACACCACGATGGCTGAAGATGAGTGAGGTCACTGTCATGAGAGAACCCTCTTCAAATATACTAGAGAAGAAGGGGTCTTCAAAGAGGGAGGCACTCTATGGATGCTGGTGAGGATACCGACTCTGCAAACAAGTGGGTTATCTTTAGCAAAGTTTCTCCTCTGCCTAGAATAAAAAATAACCAAGACTTGCAAGGCCCTTCCTTGGGGGTTAGTAGGGGATTCTGATGGTAGGAAGAAGCACAGAAGGCAAGATGGGCCAGCAGTAATCATGAGAATAAATGTGTGGAGAAGAAATAAAGGGTTTTCTTGTTTTGTTTTTATTAGCAAGCAGCAGAACAGAGCCTCAGAGACAGATATCTTAACTTTGCCACAAATGGGGGGCAGTCACCCTTCTTTCTCTTGAGTTGTTTCCCCTCAGTGAGGGATTTGTTTGATAGAGAATGCTTCTGGTGTTCTCTCTGTGCTTCCTCTCTGAGCACATCTGCACCATTATGCATCAGTCTGATATCCCTCCTCTCTGGTCCTTGCTTCCTTTTTAGATCTTTCCAGGGATTCTGCTTGGAGCACATCTGATCATAGCTTCTAAGGATCAAAACTGGCAAGTGCATCTAACAGATTTGTGCATCTTGGCCCCTTTATTCTAATTTGGATCGGAAGGCTTAGGGAAGAAGCTATTTAAAGGGCTTCACTAGAATGATATGTCTCAACAGGTACAGTGTTGGGAATGGTGACTTTGCCTCTTCAGAAGCTAGTTCCATCTGTGGAAAAAAGCCATTTGTGTATTAGAACCTCAGTTAGATGCTACGGGTATATCTGTAACTACTGATCTATTAGTCCTGGGCCCTATTCTTGTATGCTCAGTGAGAGTGAAAGTCTGGCACGTATTCACACTTAATATACATGTATTGAATCAATGAGTTGATGGAACCTACAAATAGTTACAAAAATCATATTTTTTCCAAGAGAATCATCAAGTCATATTGTCTGCAAAGGGTTTCTTACTGCTTCTAGATGAATGAGGCACTTTGAGAGATGTCACTGAGATGCCGGAACACTGGAATTCAGAGACCATTTTGGAGGTTTCTAGGGACTGTGCATAATTTTACAAACTAGTAGCATCTTTAAAAAAATAGATGTATAATTATCATATAGTACTTTAATGCTCTCCTTGCCCACAGATAACTGACTACCACCCTTAAAGCAAGGCCCCGGGGAAAAGCCTGAAGCAAGTGAGAATTACCCTCTGTGTTCTCAACCCTCCTCTTGAATTCTCCATCCGCAGAGGCTGGTGACTTTCCTCTCCCTCAGGACCCTTCTGCTGGCCACTCTTTCTAGGTTTTTTTTTTTTTTTTNCAGTCCTTTGGCCACCTCATGCGAAGAGTTGACTCATTGGAAAAGACTCTGATGCTGGGAGGGATTGGGGGCAGGAGGAGAAGGGGACGACCGAGGATGAGATGGCTGGATGGCATCACGGACTCGATGGACATGAGTCTGAGTGAACTCCGGGAGATGGTGATGAGCAAGGAGGCCTGGCATGCTGCGATTCATGGGGTCGTAAAGAGTCGGACACGACTGAGCAACTGAACTGAACTGAACTTCCCCCACCCCAAACCAGGAGCACACAGATATACTCTCAGTCATTGTTTCATTGTTTTATCTAATCTGTAATTTGTCATAAAAGAAATAAAACAGGATATAAAATGTTGTATCTGGCTTCTTTTGCTCAGAATGAGCATTGTTGGGTACTAGTTGTGTGTGCATATGCTTAGTTGCTCGGTTGTGTCTGACTCTTTGCACCCCCATGGACTGTAGCCCACCAGGCTCCTCTGTCCATGGGGATTCTCCAGGCAAGAATACTGGAGTGGATTGCCATGCCCGTCTCCAGAGGATCTTCCCCAACCCAGGGATCAAACCCAGGTCTCCTGCAATACAGGCAGAATCTTAACCATCCTGAGGCACCAGAGAAGCCCATGAATACTGGAGTGGGTAGCCTCCTCCTTCTCCAGGGATCTTTCTGACCCAGGAATTGAACCAGGGTCTCCTGCATTGCAGGCAGATTCTTCACCAGCTGAGCTATTAGTTACGCATGTCTTTTTATAGACCTTTGAGTTGTGTACAGTTTGGGACCATTAAGAATAAAGCTGCTATAAGCACTGTTTACAATAGTTAGAACATGGAAGCAACGTAGATGTCCATGGACAGATGAATAGATAAAGAAGTTGTGATACATATCCATAATGGACTATTACTCAGCCATAAAAAGGAACACATTTGAGTCAGTTCTAATGTGGTGGATGAACCTAGAACCTATTATACAGAATGAATTGAGTCAGAAAAAGAAATATGAATTTTGTATTATAACGCATATATATGGAATCTAGAAAAATGGTACCAAAGAATTTATTTTCAGGGCAGCAGTTGAGAAACAGACAAAGAGAATAGACTTATGCACATGGGAGAGAGGCGGAGAGGGTGAGATGTATGGAGAGAGTAACATGGAAACCTACATTGCCATGTGTAAAATAGATAGCCAATGGGAATTTGCTGTATGTCTCAGGAAACTCAAACAGGGGCTCTGTATCAACCTAGAGGGGTGGGATGGGGAAGGAGATGGGAAAGAGGATTAAAAGGGAGGGGACATATGTATATCTATGGCTGATTCATGTTGAGGTTTAACAGAAAACAACAAAATTCTGTAAAGCAATTATCCTTCAATTTAAAAGTTAATGATAATAATAATATATGTGTATATATATATAACTGAATCACCTTATTGTACACCTGAAACATTGTAAGTCAACTATACTTCAATAAAATACATATATTAAGAAAAAAAGAATAAAGCTGCTACAAATATATCATAAAAGAAAAGTTATGCTGTGTTATGCCAGTCTCACTGGTTTAAAACAAGTTCGTCCTTCACATCAAGTTCCATGCAGGCTGGGTTTGCCTTCTCTCTCTAAGAATCATACAATATGGTCTCATAAATTGCCATGTCAAGAGAAAACTGGAAGCAGCACATTGGCTTTTAACCACCACTTGGTTAAAGTGACCCGTGTCACCCCTGTTCACAGTCCATTGGTCAAAATTACTCATGGCCCAGCCTAAATGCAATGATGCTAGGAAACAGGGACAAGATGGACATTTGGTGAGCATTACCTCTGTTACCCTGTACTCTGTCAATATGATCAAAACCGAAACAAGAGTGCCCTTTCCCTTGTTTTCATATCTGAAACACAGTTAGTAAATACATACCAGATAATTTCACTCTCTAGTCATGCACAAGGCAGGCGTAAGACCACGTGAGATTGTTCATTAGTTTCTGTCCACCCCACCCTACTGCCCCCGGCCCAGTTTCTCATGAGGCTCATTTGGAACTAACACTGAATGACATTTGAGCTCATATAGTACCTGCATGCCTATAAATCACCACAAACCACTTTCAGGCCGAGAAGCACTGATGATCAGAGATAATATCAGGCTGGCACACACTGGGGTGATGCACTGTCATTTATGGCTGACAGTCATTCTGATTGGCTGGGCATCCATTCTAATGGAAAATGCCCATGTCTTATGTTGATTATCACCCCTGCTTGTGTATGCTCCATCGCTCAGTCATGTCTGACTCTTTGTGACCCCATGCAGGCTGCTGTGTCCATGGAATTTTTTAGGCAATATTGGAGTGGGTTGTGATGTTTTACTCCAGAGATTCTTTCTGACCCAAGGATCGAACCTGCATCTCTTGCATCTGCTGCATTGGCAGGTGGATTCTTTACTACCGCACTATGTGGGAAACCGTTCACCCCTGCTTACTACTCAAATATACCAAACCACTTCTTAGATTCTGCTAGATTTTGCTGCCACTTAAGGTTTCATTTTTAAGAACACCAATCCAAACAATCTGAGAACTAATGTAAATATTTGTGCTAAGTTTCTTTGAAAGGTAGCTCAGAAGATTTGTTTGGTGTACATCATCTGAACCTTTCTACATGTCCTCTTTAACCATCTTTACCTCATTTAGAATTTTTCATTCATGTCAGTGGTCAAAATTTTCTTTCTCTGTCCCCACACAGTCCTTTCAATGAGGTAGTTTTTTGAGTTCTTATTTTTTTCCTGTCTTGCCCCTTCCCTGCTCCCACCCCCCACCCTGTACACTTTACATATGGCCCACCCTGCTGCACAAGGCCATTTGAATAATGTAGCCTGATCACACTTGAGCTGCTTTACCAGTACCTGGAAATCTGGTGACTATATTCTTTACTATTTTATCTATGACCATACCAATTCTTCCACCAGTGATATTTACACTTTTGTCACAAGGGAAACATGAGCAGATACTATTCTCAAGATACTAAAGTTTTGCCCTAAGCAAAAGCCAAGCCAACACACCAGGCAGGACAGTGTTTCTATCTCAGTCACTGCTGATGAAACCCTCTGGAAGAGGAAAACCTGCCAACTGCCTCCCAAATGTGCGTGAACGACAGATTTTCCCTGCCTCAGACATTAACGAACTGCAGATGGCAAATAGTTCTTCCCTTTAAAAAGTGGATTTATTTCTCAGTCTGTTAAAATGCAAATGCCCAAAAAAGAACACAGCTCCCTTCCACTGAAGGCTTGTCAAAATCTTTGTTCTTAAATAATCTTAACTATAACTGCCCTTTGAGGAGTTAATGTTGAAACGGTAGTCAACATTTGATGCTTGGGGAATCAAACTGATTTTGTCCATGACACTGTAATTTTAATTTCTAAGTGAAAAAACTACCAATTCTAATAGGAACTGCTCTTCAAATATGTGGTTTGAAGCTGTAATCCTTTTATACCCCTGAAAGATAGACAGACAGATGTAGAGACAGACAGACAGGCAATTATACAATGGATATAGGGGATAAATGTAGAAGGAGCAGAAACTGATGTCACATAGAGCCATAGTGGATAGGCAACTGGGGGCAAATATACCTGTGAGACAAGAAAGATTTAAGAAAGGAAGAAACAGTAGCTGAACTGCTCAATTAGAAGTGCTGGGAAGAACTGTTTGAGGAAGGCAATCTGCCTGTGTGTCTTTATAAAAGGAAAAGTTGAACTGAAGTCAGGAAGGAGCGATAAACCAGCCTTTATGTCTGATAATTTCAAAGGAAAACATTTTAGCCTGATTTCACAGATTGAGCCAGGAAAGAATTCTGTTTCCTTGAGGATCTATTACCGTGAGAGACTGCTCACACACAATCACAGAGCTGGAAAGTGGTGGAGCCAAGAACCGAACTCGGGCCTTCAGATTCCAGATTGCTTCCTTTCATCAGACTAGAGGGCCACATGTTTAAATCAAGGGGCAAGGACTACAAAGTGGATAAAGGGAGGGAAAAGGGCAGGGAGGGAAGGAGGAGGAAGAAAAGGAGGAAAGAAAACTTTAAAATCAATAAAAGGGTGGTGGTAATTCTAAAATGCAATATAAACAGAAGCAAATCATCAGCATTGAACTCATGACTTTCCATGTAGACTTAAAATAGGTATAGAAATGGATATAGGTTTGTGCTTATAAATATATATATATTTAGAATCAACACACTCCAATACCAATGAGTGCACCTCGTATCCAAATCCTGCTTTCTAAATTCCATATCCAATATAAAGGAAGCAGCACTTTTTTGGAGGTGGAGGTGGAAATAGCTGATTCTGAGCTAGGGAAGGGAAAATCCAAGAGGAGTCTAGAATACCTTGTGGTTCAAAATTTTAAGAAAGTACAAGCAAAAAAATGAGGGACACAGAATGCAGCTCAAGTGGGCTTTCACTAGCTAAACTGAGGACAGTTTGATTGAAAAAAAGACTGATAGAAGCAAGGAATTATAACCAAGAGCATACAATAAGAATCTACAAACTCATACCTACATAAACAATTTTTAAAATAAATAAAGAGCAGAGACAAGAAAGCACCTCCTTATAGTACAGTTCCAACTGAAGAAAAAATAGAATTTGGAAATTAATACCTGACCAAATACCACACTAATGATTGCTTCAGGTAAGGATCATTAATTAATTCTAAAATTAGTGAATGAAAAATGTGATGAGATACAGGGTATCTACAGTCTCAAAGTGTCTCTCCACGACACACCTTTTATATTACAAAGGGAAAATAGCATTGGAAAATACCATCTTCACCAAGAGACCACAGTTAACATTGTTAACACTGAGACAAATTGAAATGTTGTGCCTTATGATATGATGCACTGAGGATACATCATTCCTGTGATATTCTTGCCCCAAATTCACCACCTGAATTCAATCCTCAAGAAACATCAGACAAATCCAAATTGAGGGCCACTCTATAAAATAAGTGGCTAGTCTTCTACAAATGTTTCAAGATCATGGAAGACAAAGACTTGAGGAAGTGTTTTAGATGAAAGGAACTAAAGAAACGTGGGAACTAAATGCAATCCACGATGTTGGATTGGCCAGAAAAAGGACATGAGTGGGGATAACTGGCAAAGCTTGAATATGGTCTGTAGATCAGTAGCACTATATCAGTGCTAATTTTCCGATTCAGACAATTGCATTTTAGTTAGGTGAGATTTACCCTTTCAGGAAACCCAGTGAAGGATATGCAGAAATTCTACTCATTTGTGTGTCTGAAATAATTCAAAATTAAAAGTTAAACATTAACAACAATGATTTTAAATGGAGAGAGAAACATTTCCTCTGTTGTGTGTTCAATCCAGAGCCTTCCAGGGTACAACTAGCAGGCTCCTTGGGCCGAGGTAAATGTGGATGGTGTTATCTTCACTTTAGTCACAGTATGGAGATCTCAGGACTCTAGAGTCACAGGACTCTTAGGAATCAGGCCCTGCTACTCAAAGTACAGTCTATGGACCAGCAGCCGTGGTATCACCTGAACCTTATTAGAAATGCAGACTTTCAGGCCTACACCTACTACTACTACTTCGCTAGAATCTGCATTTTAATGGATGTCTGGGTGATTCATGTGTACATTATGTGATGAAAATTCCTGATTTACCTAGTCATTCTCAATGGAGGATCACCTTAGGAGTTTTTAAAAATTTCTGAAGTCTGAGCCCCACCTCCAGAGATTCTGATTTGGTTGAACACGTGAAGACTCTGAGGCTACAGGGTGAAGGATGAAGTACAGGAAGGTATTTTAAAGGTATCATTTATTCATCCTTTCATTTGACAACTACTTCTGAGCACCTATATTAGCGCCAGGAAATCTTTAAAATCTTGAGGATACAGCAATGAGCAAGACCATCTCCTTGCTTTCATGAGTTTACCTTCTAGGTGAGGAGATATAGTCAACACACGAAAAAAGTATATACTATCTATGTAATCTGAGACTGAAATAAGGACTACAAAGAAAAATAAAGTCAAGTAATGGAATAGAGAAGGCTTCCCCAGTGGCTCAATGGTAAAGAATCCACCAGCCGGTATAGGAGACACAGGAGGGTTCGATCCCTGGGTTGGGAAGATCTCCTGGAGGAGGAAATGGCAACCCACTCCAGTGTTCTTTCCTGGAAAATACCACAGACAGAAGAACCTGGCAGGCTACGGTCCAAGGGCTCTTAAAAGGGTCGGACATGACTTAGAGACTAAACAACAATGGAAGAGAAAATGATAGAGGTAAGTGTCGGGAAAGCCCCTTTGAGCTGGTCACATCTGAATGAAGGGAAGGGGTAAAAATGTCCCAGACACAGGGCATAGCAACTGATACAGGATTAAGTCTGAGAGACGGCAAGGTTAGAGCCACCTGAAGTGGAGTCATGAGGAAGTGGAGTGGCAGAAAACTTCTCAGAATTATTACTGCAGAGTCCTGTGGGTTGAGATAAGGAATTAGAAGCACAGTACACAGCTAAAGAAGCTTTTGAATAGGGAAATAAAATAATTGAATACACATTTAAAGACTGCTTTGAAAGCTGGGGTGAAAAATTGACTGTAGCAATATCAAAGTAGGAATTGGGAGACCAGGTAGAGACTGTGGGTTAGGTAAGAGATGATGGTGGGCATGGTAGAAGTAATCTAGATCTGGGATGTATTTTGAGGTAGAAGGTAGAACTGATGGTAATTGCAAATACATCGGACTCAGGATCCAAAGGAAAGAGGAAAGTCAAATATGATTCCTAGGTATTGGCTTGAGTGGTGGTGTGAATGGCAGTTATTAGTGATAGGACTATAGGACCATAGAGTGATAGACCATAGGACTCTTACCTAACATCACTTTGATAGGAGGGGCTTACTTATCTGTGGTGGGAAAACAAAACAAATTAAAACAAACTGCTGCTACTCTGGAGTCACTCTTAGCAGCATCTTTAGTAGTCCCTTCTAATGAGATTCCCACATCCTTCTGCCCTGATGAAATGCCAGCCCCTTCTCTTTCTTTCCAGTAAGCATCTGGACCAAGCTGGCCATCTACAAGCAGGCGATGAAGAGACGTCACCTACAAGTAAGAGAGCTAAAGGGATAAGGGGCCCATTCCTCTTCCTCTTCTCAGACAACTCAGTGCAGTGACTGACTGGTATTTCCTTTACTCCAAGACATTGTGAGCAACAAATGGTGACGAAGGAACACATGTGAACTGAGACTAATCGGATGATCAAATGACATTTTCTAAAAAAAACACTGAAACAGATTTTGTGCTATGCATAATTATTGTGCAACATGGTAGACTGGGATACATGTCATAAATCTCTGTAGTTAGAATTTTGTACAGCCAGGATGACCAATTATAGAATCTGAAACACCCAGGGGAAACTGAATCTTAGGATAGAGCTCTCTACATAGGCGAATGGACAAGAGGAACTCTAGAGAGCCTAATATTCTTGTTCTTCCTTATTTTTCTTTTTGGCAGAAGGAGTATTTAAGGAAGGGATAATTTCAGAGAAGTGGTGTAATCTAGAGAGAGGAGAGAGAAGCGGACTAGACTAATGATGAAGGTATCACTGCTTATTAAGTATCCCCTCATCACCAGGCACTAGATTAGTTGCTTTGCATAGATTTTGTCCCATAATTATGACAATTTTTCAAAGAGGCTACTACTATTCCATATTATGTTAAAAAAAAAAACAAACCAACAAACCGAGGCTTAGATAAAAACCGGTATAATTTCCTTGGGCCATAGATAAAGTACTCATGACCTCTACTACCAGGCAACTTTGAGTCACTCTGAATGGACCAAAGAGTCGAGTAGGATTGGAACAATTTTGTAGAGGGAGCAAAACACATGAGTTTCTCTCACTTGAAGGTGTACAGAGATAGTTGTTTACATGGTACTCTCATGTTGGGCATCCTGAGCATGCAGAANCTACCAGGCAACTTTGAGCCACTCTGAATGGACCAAAGAGTCCAGTAGGATTGGAACAATTTTGTAGAGGGAGCAAAACAAATGAGTTTCTCTCACTTGAAGGTGTACAGAGATAGTTGTTTACATGGTACTCTCATGTTGGGCATCCTGAGCATGCAGAACCTGCTCATCTCTAAACTCTTCTTCTGGACAGATGAATGTACCCTAGAACCTTCTCCTCCTCCATGATGTTTGTGATCTGCTGAGTCTACTTGTTCAAAATTTCTTTACCCCTTAGGTCCTTAATTCAAAGGTCTGGCAAAACCATATACACTGAAAAAAAATTCATTTAATAAGACACATGCACCTCAATGTTCATAGCAGCATTCTTTACAACAGCCAATACATGGAAGCAACTTAAGTGTTCATCTGCAGAAGAATGGATAAAGAACATGTGGTACATATATACAGTGAAATACTCATCAGTCATAAAAAAAGATTTTGCATTTGCAGCAACATGGATGGACTTTGAGAGAATTATGCTAAGTGAAATAAGTCAGACAGAAAGTTAAGCAGTGGATAATATCACTTACATGCATGTGGAACCTAAAAAAATATAACTAGTGAACATAACAAAAAAGCAGCAGACTCACAGGCATAGAGAGCAGACTGCTGGTTACCAGTGGGGAGAGGTGGAGGGGGAAGATGGGGGTAGGAGATTAAGAGATTAAAAACTATTAGGCAGAAAATAAGCTACAAGTGTATATTGTACAACAGAGAAAATGTAGCCAATATCTTATAATAAATATAAATGAAGCATAACCTTTAAAAAATTTGAATCACTATATTTTATACCTATAACCAACATAATATTTCCTATCAACTATACTTCAATTAAAGTTTTTAAAACGTTTATTTACACTGATGGGCTTCCCTGGTGGATCAGCGGTAAGAATCTGTCTGCCAATGCAAGAGAGAGATTCCACCCCTGATCTGGGAAGATCCCATATGCCACGAAGCAACTAAATCCATATGCCACAACTACTGAGCCTGTGCTCTGGAGCCTGTGCTTGGCAACTAGAGAAGTCACCACAATGAGAAGCCCTCACACCTCAACTGGAGAGTAGCCCCTGCTTGCCACACCTAGAGAAAAGCCTGTGCAGCAACAAAGACCAAGCACAGCCAAAAATAAATAAATACATACATTAAAATCACACACACACACAAAAAAAGACTGTCTACACTGAGAAAATCCAGGTATACAGATCTTTAAGGAGAGAAAGAAGAATATTCAGGAGAAAGCATCAGTGGCCATGATCTCAAAGCATAAGAATTTCCATGATGCTGATTACCAAGTGGCTTCCATGGATGGGAGGCCATGGCTAAGCCCCAGTGAAAGGCATTGGAAAAATCTCTCTGACCAGCCTTCAGTGTTGACATATCAAGAACAAAGCCTAGAGGTTTGAGCACTGAGCTGTAGGTGAATGTCTGTGTAAAAGAGAAATGACAGAGGAGACTACAGTTCTTCCATCATGGAGAAGAGGACTCAAGGAATTAAAGAAGATAGTATTCTGGAAGGTGAAACTAAGGTAGAAGGAAACTCACATCCTCATTCCCTGTAAGTAGGTGGTCCTAGATGACAGAAACCTAAATAAACCTCAGGCTAGTTGAGGAAAAGTCTAAGAACATATGAGCTTGTGCTCCAATACTGTTCTTATTATGAGCTCTCTTAAAAGATAGGCTGATGATCAAACCTCTGGTTGCCGTGAAAGTGACCTTATTTGGAAATAGGGTCTTTGTAGATGTAATCAAAATAAATGAGATCATACTGGATTAGGGTAGCCCCTAATTCAGTAACTGGTATCCTTATAAGAGAAATTGGAGGTAGAGACCCGCATTGAGAACACCAGGTGAAGATGGAGGCACCTTCAGCTGGAAGCCAAAGAATGCCACAGATTGCTGGCAACTACCGGGAGAGTGACATGAAGCAGATTCTCCCTTAGAACCTCCAGAAGAAGGAACCAACCTTGCCAATACCTTCAGGACTTCCATCTTCTAAAACCATGAAAGAATAATTTCTGATGTTTTAAGTGATAGTTTGTTATTGAAATCTTAGGAAACTAATTCACTCCTGCTATAGCCAACATGAGGTGGATGTGGTAGAAGACTCCTGGTGGAGAGAAGTGTCTACTCTAGATTGATGAGTACACCAGTGAGTATGAAGGAAGAGACAGAGAGGTTCCGGTGTGGGCCTGTGAGGAATATAGAAGTTATAAGACCTTGTAGCTGGAGAACCTCAGAAGTTAGTAGGGTCTATAAGAGCTGCTGTGTTTCCAGGTATTTTCTTCCATTTCAAAGGTTGTCTTTTCACTCTACTGTTTCCTTTGCTGTGAGAAACTTTTTACTTCTGATGTAGTCCCACTTGTCTATTTTTGGTTTTGTATATGCGCTTTTGGTGTCATATAGTTAAAAAATCACTGCCAAGACCAACGTCATGAAGCTATTCCCATATGTTTTCTTCTAGGAGGTTTACAGTTTCAGGTTTTACATTTAAGTCTTTAATCCATTTTGAGTTGATGTGATGTAGAGTGTGAGATAAGGGTCCCATTATGTTCTTTCACACATGCATATCAGTATTCCCAATATCCTTCTGGATATCTATTCAAAAGAATTGAAATCAGGATGTTGGAGAGAGATTTGCACTCCCATATTCATTGCAGCATTATTCTCAGTAGCAGAAACAGAGAAACAACCTAATGTTCATCAGCAAATGAATGGATAAAAAATGTGGCATATGCTTGTAATGGAATAGTATTTGGCATTAAAAAAGAAGGCAATCCTGCCATATGTGGCAGCATTATGAGCCTTGAGGACATTATGTTGGGTGAAATAAACTCATCACAGGACAAGCACTGCATGATACCATTTTATTTTTGAGGTATATAAAATAGTCAAACACAGAGAAGCAGAGAGTAGAATTATGATTTCTGGGGACTGAGTAGGGGTGGAAATGCAGAGTCACTATTCAGGAGGTATAAAGTGTCAGTTATGCAAGGTGATTAAGTTCTAGAGACCTTTTGTACAACATTGTGCCTATGGTTAACATTATTGTACACTTAAATTTTTTTAAGAGGGTAGGTCTCACATTAAGTGTTTTTATCACAATAAAAACATGATAAAAGAAAAAAAAGTCTAAAAAAGAGCTGATTTGGGGCACCCAGTCAGCAGGAGAGGCAGCTGTGGTCCTCAGAAACAAATACTATTTATTGCAAAGGCCAAAACAGTAAACCAAACACTGGGCCAGCTGCTAAAAACTTCAGCAGAAAGTGCAAGGAGGACAGAAAGTGATGTCCAAATCACAGGAGAGGTGAGCTACATCCCAGTGAGATCTCAGCTCTCAGTGATCCAGAGAAGGACCAAAAGATAACTTAACTCCCATCCCCTAGGATACCCATAAGCTCCTTCTGTGCCCACATGCCATCTGGGGAAAAGGCAGAAATCCTGAAAGACTGAGCAATTAATTACCCAAATGGTATTACACTGATCTGAAATAGACTGTAAAAACTAAAAACAAACAAAAAATACTGAGTTTCCTTGAATGGGCAAGCTTTTCTTTTTTTCTTTCCTTCTTTTTTTGGTTGCATAGCATGTGAGATCTCAGTTCCCAGATCTAGGATCAAACCCATGCCCCCAGCATTGGGGCCATGGAGTCTTAACCACTAGACTGCCAGGGAACTCCCAATGGTCAACCTTTAATCATCCCACCACTTTTGCCTTCCTGTACTTGGAAGGGGCTGCAGAGCAAGATAAGGCACATTTATTCTTTCAATTCAACACATGTTGACTGGCTACCAGGAGTCTGCAGACCTCTAGTCTAATAGTTTAGTCTAATAGACTTCTAGTCTAATTTTTCTTCTAGAGTAAATAAAGAAAGGTACATTCTTTTTCACATTTGATTTTTAGTACATGCATTTAGACCCTATTATACCCTCTAAGTCTACCCAGGTGGCTCAGTGATAAAGAATCTGCCGGCCAATGCAGGAGACACAGAAGACACGGGTTCCATCCCTGGGTCAAGAAGATCCCCCCGGGTAGAGAATGTCAACCCACTCCAGTATTCTTGCCTGGAAAATCCTATGAACAGAGGAGCCTGGGNAATAAAAGCCTGCCATCAAAGAAAACATTTCTCTCTCATCTCAGTTCCAAAAGAGTCATTCAGGGAACATATATCCTGAGGCTAGAAAAGGAGATTCTTTCTTTCTTTTTCCCAGGTGGGGTAGAGATAATTCATTCAAGGTCAACTTAGAGACATTTGGGTTTTAATAAGTCCCTTCTAAATAACCCTTTATTTACGAGCTAGGTAGACAGAAAAAGGTAAAGAACTAAAAATTCCCTTCACATCTCTGCCAAATCTTTGGCAAAATGAAGTTGATAAAGTCAATTAGTTTTTCTGTAAAAGGAGATAAAAACTACTATATATATATATATATATTTACTATTTTTATACTATTTTATACTATTTTTATCTCCTTTTACAGAAAAGCAATGTAGTTGAGAGTATCTCAAGGCTGATATCCAGGAAAAATTATGGAGAACAGATGAACGTGGAGTATCTTTAAAGAGTGTCTGAAAGAAAAATAATAAGCAACAAGAAAACAAAAAAAGCCCTGAAAACCCAGAATTCTACATCCAGTGAAAATACCTTCTAAAACTGGAAGTGAAGAAATTTTCAAATAAAACAAAAATAAGAGAATTTGTTGCAAGCTGACCTGCATTATAAGGAACACATAACAAAGTCCTTCAGGCTGCAGGAAAATGGTATTATATAAAGTCTCAGAGCCTAAGAAGAGAATGGAGAACATCAGAAATGGTAACTATTTGGATAAATGCTGAACTATTTGGTATATACTTTATTTTTAATCCCCTTATTATACAATAACTGTTTCAAACAAACAAAAAGTGTTGTAGAGTTTAAAGTATGTTGAGGTAGTACAATAGCTATGGCGTAAGGGCCTGGGGTGGGAATATGATTGCAAGATTTGTATATTTATTATATAAGTGGTACAATATTAACTATCAGCAGGCTGAACAAATTTCTAAAAATTAAAAATGTATATTGCTATTTCTAAAAGAAATCATTAAATATATAATGCAGAGGAGTATCACAAAAAGCCACAGGGAAATTAAAATGTAATTCAAAAATTATTCTAATAATTCAAAAAAGACTGGAAAACAAGAACAGAACAGAAAACAGAGATGAAAAGAAAGCTAATAATAAAACAGTTGACCCAACTCAATCATATCAATAATTATGTTGAGTGATATTGAGCAAACACTCCAAGTATAAGGCAGAAATTGTTAAATGTACAAAAATGTATGATCCAACTATTTGCTGTCTATAAAAGATGCACTTTAAATATAAAGACCCAGATATGTTGAAACTAAATGAATGGGAGAAGACAAACCATGCACAGTAAGCATAAGGTATACTAATATCAAAGTAGATTTTTATACTATAAGATTATCAGACGTGAAGAGGGACATTTCATTATACGAAAGTGTCATTCATTACAAAGAAAAAATAATAAAATACGTGTATGCTTGATATAAGAGCTTCAAAATACATGAAACAAAAATTGATAATAATAATAAAAGGATGCCATAATGGAACTAAATATCCAAAGGATTTATCAGGAGAAGTGCTTCTATGAAAGGAAGGAGGGAAGAAGCCAGGGAAAGCTGGGAGAGCCCTTAGACCAAGATGTAAGTCGTAGATATTTGATAAAGATTTACAGAAGAAATTAGGAGCTTCTTTAAAACTTTGAAGTCAAGGGTCAGAATAATGAAGTTATATACATATAATTTCTTATAGATAACAACATTAAAGACTTTTAGGGCAGAAAAAGATCTTAGATATAAACTATCCCTGGATGGCAGCTGTGACAGGCAGCGACTTCACAGGGACCTAGGTTTCTCTGAGTCTGTGCTGGGACCAGCCACTGGACTGGACTGGAGCAGGGAGCTCATTTGCCTAGTGGCCAGAAGCAGACAAATGCAAACAGGATGGATGCATGTGAAGTGTGGAGGAGGAAAGAAGCCAAGTCAATATAGGGTCAGGACCAATGCACTGAGTCTGAGGAGCTTTAAATAGGAAACCAGTCAAGCAGTCAGTAACCCCTAATATCAGGAGAAAAGAAGTACCAGGTGCTGAAACAAGGCAGTCCAACATTAGGTGGTGAATAAGGCAAGGGTCTTTTAAGATGATTTTGTGGCACAGGAATAGGCCAGTTGGCTTCATATTACTGATGAAGCCTACAAGGATTTTTAAAAAATGCTTAATTCCACACAAACAGACACCCTTCAGATATCAGCAGGCTCAATGAGAGTTTCATTAAATGACTCCAGTGGGAACTGCATTCAAATCTACAAAATGTGTTCAGAATAATATGAGTGGCTGTCTGCCATATATTTAAAGATTTTTAAGGGCTGATCTGAGTAATGCATTTCAGTGTTTGTGAAAAGATTAAGATGGCAGAAATGAAGGCAATAACCTTTAAGGGCTGGCACAAAACACAAGGAGATGAAAAATTAAGCCTTGAAATCATTTTTGTAATATTGATTTGGTGCACTGGAGAGCAGAGCATTCATTGTAACTCAATATGAGGGTAATTAAGGATAATGGTGCATCCATCAATTAAAGAATTTAAATATGCTTTGGCAGTGTTTTCTCATTATCTGAGATTTTCCTGAAAAATAAAATACACCTTCTCCAAAGAATTTTCTCCTATTATTGATGAAAAAATTTTAAATAAGATGATTCTCTCTGAAACACAGAAAGTGAATTAATTGTAACAGGACAAAACTGGAGGTAGGGGGAATCAAGGAGTTGTTGCTTAAATTCCCTCAGGAGATTAGAGGTCTAAAAAGGAGACATTAAAAAGTGTCAGTGGGATGAAATGGATTGAGTACTTGAAAATATGTCAGGGGAAGGATGATCAGAACTTGGGGGAGGAGAAAGAGTCAAGGAGTTAACACCTGTACACAGGTAAGAGGTTTGGGCAGTCATGTGGGGGGTGGACTTCTAGGCCATCTGTGTAGAGATGCTAGTAGGCAGCAGATTACAAGGATCTGCAGCTTCTTTCCTATGGAAATTTGCACATATTCCTTCAGTCTGAACCCTTTCCCCCAGACTCACACTATCAGAGACCACCCTATCTAACATGTTCCCCTAAGTCTCCTTATGCTCTATCAGTACAATCCATTTCTTTTCCAAGTCTCCTTATGCTCTATCATCACGTTCCATTTCTGAAGCACCCATGGCCCACACTCATCTCCAAAGTCCTCACAAAATCATCTCTTTTAGCTTTTCTGCTTTCTCCTCATTTTCAACAGGCCAACTCAAAGGAGCCACCTACACATGCCACTCTGCACAGGATCCCGTCACACTGCAGACACAGCCCTGTCTCCATTCACGCCACCCTGGAAGCATCTCTCTTCCTCCTTTCCTAACCCCACTATCACCTAAAACCACAGTAACAACAATCCCAAACGTCAAAGAGAACTTTGGAGACATTGGTCCAATTGTATGCAACAAAACTCCTGCTCTGGCTAGAGCATTTAATTATGTTCACATAAACAATGCAAGGGAGAGGGTGTCTTTTTCTGTGCCCCTTAATGCTTTCAAACTTTGGTGCTAAAGAAAACTCTTGAGAGTCCCTTGGATAGCAAGGAGATCAAACCAGTCAATCCTAAAGGAAATCAACCCTGAATATTCATTGAAAGGACTGATGCTGAAGCTAATACTTTGGCCACTTGATGTAAAGACTCTTTGGAAAAGACCTTGATGCTGGGAGAGATTGAAGGTGGGAGGAGAAGGGGACAACAGAGGACAGAGGATGAGATGGTTGGATGGCATCACTGGCTCAATGGACATGAAATTGAGCAAACTCAGGGAGATAGTGAAGGACAGGGAAGCTGTGCTGCAGTTCATGGGGTTGCAAAGAATCTGGCATGATTTAGCGACTGAACAACACTAAGGGCCCTCTTAGGTGATCATTTGTAAAACAAAGTAACAGTTTTCCTTAAAAGTTAATTGAAATCTCAGTCTTTTAAAGACAATGCTTGCAGCTTTGAGAAGACAGCTCACATTTCCAACCCCTCACATCATTATATAAAAATCTTTGCAAATGAATTACAATAAACATATTTAACAAGTTGGAATTATACTACATATGGGAAAGCAGAAAACAAAAGATTACAGTCCTGAAATCTATCAATTAGGATTAGATTTGCCTGTGGATAACAGACCCAAATAACTAGTTTGAACATGAGAAAACTTATTTTTATGGAGGTTATGCTCTTTAAATCCCAGAGACTCTTGGCTTCTTACAGTTCATCATTCTGTCATCTTTGGAAGAAATAGTCTTCATCCTGATAGACATCTACAGTATAAGTTTCACATGGACAGAAGGATGGAGAAAGAGTCCAAACAGCAAAGCAAGTGTGCACCACAGGCTCTGTTTTAGGAATTCAATTTAGTCACCATCACATCAATTTCACCAGCTGGAACTTAGTCATGTACTATGTGTGGTTATCATAGGGACTGAAAAAGTCTCTTCTGGATGACCATGTGATAGCAAAAAAAATATACACACACACACACACACACACACACACACACGCACGCACCACACACACACATATATAGTTGTTATTACTAAGAAAAAAAGGAAAAATGGGTTTGGGCAGACCACTTTTAGATTTGCTGCAGAACTAAACTTCTGAATATTTCCTTAAGACAGATTCCTAGATTACCGAGTTAAAAATGTGTTTGCATTTTAAAAACTTCTTGCTGAAATGACTAGTCACCTAACAGTTGACATTCTTTTCTTTCTGGGCACATAGACCACATTTCTGTCTCCCTTAAAATAGGATATGGTCACACCAAATCACTAAGTTGTGTCCGACTCGTTGTGACCCCCCCAGACTGTAGCCCACCCCACTCCCTGCCCTCCACCCCTGAATCCTCTGTACATGAGATTTCTGAGCAAGAATACTGGAACTGGCTGCCATTTCCTTCTCCAGGGATTTTTCTGACTTAGGGATAGAAACCATGTCTCCTGCACTGGGAGGCAGATTCTTTGCCATTGAGCCATCTGGGAAGCCCATGGTCACACTGAATGGTGGCTAATAGAATTTGAGCAGAAGTGATGTGTGCCACTTTCTGACCTGGTCCTAGAACACATTCCACATTTCTCGCGTTACCAGCTGGTCAGATGGAGAAATGTCCCACACAAACTTAGATTTTACTTATTAAAGAGGGCAAAGCTGGCAGCATCTGTTCTCCTATCTAGTATTTATTATGTGTACAAGAAATAACCTTTCATTTTTGAGTCATTAGCATTCAGGAGGCATTTGTGTTACCAGTGTTAACTTACCTAAGACAAAGCACTTGATCATTATTGTGAAATAATTTCCAGAAAGATTCTATCAATTCCAACTCACAAGAAGGAGATGTATTGGTTTCTTCCCCTTAGCACAGTGAGTATTATGAATTTTTGAAATACTTTCCAATTTAACAGGAAAAAACTCACTGCTTGATATGCATTTCTTTGTCGTCTTATGAGGCATTTATTGTTGTCTTACGAGCATTTGTTGCCTTATGAGCATTTATTTTGAAATGCTCACTAGTCTTTGTGCAACTTTGTGCTGCTGTTTTTGGTTGCTATCCCTAAGGTAAAGATTTTTATAAGATTAAGATGAACCCTAGTTAAAAAGATGGATACTTCTCTGGACAAAGCCAGAATATGAAAAACAATATTAATATAAAAGATAAATGAAACAGTTGATCATCTCTTTGTTTTATAAAGCAAAGAGAAATCTTCAGCCTCAAAGAGAACTGGAGTTATGCCAGGCACCAAGAGATTTGCTTTTGAATGAAACGGTAAGTGAGTATATGAGTAGAGCCCAAAATCATGTGCTCCCAGAAGTATAGATTTAAAAATCCTTCACTCATTAAAGTAACTAATAAGAAAGACTATTTTCTTAGTCCATACTTAGTGGCATCGGAGGGTCTATTACCGTTCCTTACCTATTATAACAGTTCAAAGAAAAACAGTGAAATTCGGGTTCCTGGAGTTCGCTACACACACATGAGGCATTTTCTCATAATTCTTCTCATCTATCCCTGACTCTGTTTTTTTTCACATACCTGTCCAGCAGCAAGTATGATGTGCCCTACTGATAGATTCTGGGATGATTTACCCCGATCCATAACACCCTTCACTGTTGATCCTCGTTGTGTTTTAGAATCATTTCTGGGTGATGTGTGGGTGGCTGTTGGGAACACTGAGTGAAAAGCTGTGGGGTGGGGAACGGCTGTGTGGCTGAGAGGAACAGCTCCATTGTCTTCAGTGTCCAGGTGAGTTCTGCCACTGGGGGCCGCAGGAGGGAGGCGATCAAGAAGGGTGCTTATTCTCCTGGGTTCCTCCCTGTGAATTGGCCTCACACTCACCTGTGTCTCACAGTAAACCCACTTTACAAGTCTCTCTTCTTCCAAGTTCTAGTCACGTATCCCTGCTTTCATTCCATCAGACCTAGGGATGGTACCAGCTCAGCTCCTGCTAGCCCCAGGCTCCTAAACTACTCTTTCTTTTCTCTTATATCCTGTCCACATTTTGAGAATTAGGTGTGAATAAACTCTTCTCAGATTATTCTCATTTGAATGTGACATCTATTTTTTATTGAGATGCAAACTTGCACTTGTGTTGCTGAAAAATGGGTAGTTATTGCTTTGCTGCATCTTAAAGAGAATTTTAAATGTTCATATGTGAATTCATGTCTGTAAAGAAACTTGTCTTATTTGACAGTTACCAAGTTTGACAAGGAGCTTTCAGAAATGAAGTCACTATACAGCCATGTGTAGTGTGTGTTTGTATAAAATATTTGTTTACCTTATATATAGATCACACACGTATACCATGGGTACAGATCAGAATCACCTGAGGAGCTTTTCTTTCACCATTATACTTAAACCCTACCCTAGATTTACTAGATAAGACTCTCCAAAGTAAGACTAAAGCAAATGTAGTTTGCAAAATTTTGACGTGCACTCCTACTATTTAAGATCTCCTGACATATATAATGGGCTTTCCTGGTAGCTCAGTGGTAAAGAATCCACCTGCTAATGCCAGTGACATGGGTTCAATCCCTGGGTCAGGAAGATCCTCTGGAGAAGAAAATGGCAACTCACTCTAGTATTCTTGCCTGAGAAATCCCATGGACAGAGGAGCCTAGCCGGCTACAGTCCATGGGGTCACAGAGTTGGACACAACTTAGTGACCAAACAACCACCACCATATATAATATAGTAGCAGCAACTAAGCTTCTGTAAGAGTAACCATGTGCTCAGTATCACGTACATGGCACTTAATAAGCCCTCTGCACATGCCAAACAACAGTGGTCCTCGGTATTATAAAGCCTCATCCTAGGACCTCTTTTCGAGTTGCCATGACAAGATAAAATTGCCGCCTTACTATTCCCATGGGATAAGGCCCACAGAAGGGGGAGGACCTGGTTTCATTCAGACATTAATTTTACAACGATGATAAGAAAGAAGCCATGCCAACAATTTTAACGAAGAGCTTTGAATTTAACCTTCATGGCATGACAGGAAGGATCAAGTTCTCATTTTTGGAGAGAGAGGGGCATAATTGCTAAATACTTGAGTACGCTGCCTTTAAGTATTATCATTATCAGTAATCTCCCGATTCACTGACCTTGGGCTGGACAATCTTCCTTCTTTTTAAAAACATGTTTTTCTTTTAGACGTGCTGCATGACTTGTGGGATCTTAGTTCCCTGATCAGGGATCAAACCTTGCCCCCTGCAGTAGAAGCACAAAATCTTAATCACTGAACTTCCAACGGATTCCTGGACAGTTCTCCCTTCTTATGGAAGACAAATGGAATCCATGTGGGCATTACAAGAAAAAAACAAAACAAAACTTTGCTCTCTTTACTGAATACTTAAATAACTCTGCAGCTTCTATCATTAACATTAGTTACTCTAGGCCAGAGGTCAGCAAACTATTTCCCATGGGGCCAATCAAACCTACACCTGTATTTATAAATAAAATAGTATAGGAACACAGCTGTGTCCATTTTTAAAAATGTATTGTTTATGGTTACTTTCATGCTACAACAGCAGAAACTTCTTAAGATGGAAGCTTAGATTATCACTTTCAGAGTTTTTTTTAATACAAATATTTAAAGATATAAATTTCCTGCAAATTTAGCTATAGACCTTGAATAATTAAATATTACAAATTAGCAACTCTGTAATCTGCTATGTTCTTCTGAGGACAGATTTCATAGTTGTTTGTCTGCCTAGACTCAGACTATATACCCTTACATTGTGCAGCATCTGCTATGTCTGTTTAGTTCTTTCTGCTTTACGTCATTGATTTTTAGCCTGCTTCCCAGGGATCTTTCCTCAGTCTGTGTAGGTCAGTGTTTAGTAAAGAATTTGGGTAGCGTTTGTACTAGATTTTTCAGTTCCTTTGCTGGTCTGACTTGAGCTCTCTCCACTAATATTAGAAGAGTATAGGAGAAGGTGTTAAACCTAAAAAGCAGCAGTTTCGCAAACTGACTCAGTGCAGTTTTGTCTTTATTTAGAATATTATTATAATACTATAATTATTTTTTAGGAGTCCCTGAGGTTTCCCCTGTGTGATTTAGCAGTCACTAAGGATGTGGGCAGAATTTACACTCAGATTTTGGGTCCCCCCACTTCTGTGGTTCGTCACTTTCAGGATTTCTCTCCCTTTCACCCTAAATTTGTTCTGTCAACCCTGAACTTCCTTCTGTGGCACTTCAAGCCAGTAAAATTGTGGTTTTCTGCCACTGGAACTGTGGATATTGGGTAGTGACTTCAGACCAAAAACAAACAAACAAACACCCCAAAACCTTACAATTCTATTTTTATCTGTTGCACTTGTGATCTTTCAAGATTGCATCTCTTGGTTTCCATTTGCTTTGACCACTTTCCAGTGCCTTTAAATAGTGTTTGTTAAAATACTTTGTTCAGATTTTATAGTTTTATCTGCAAGAAGGTTTGCCCAGCAAATTCAATTAATTCACCATTACTAGAAGCCAGACACCTAAACAGCTGCTTTAAAGGGGTTTTGGGGCAGTTTTCAACTTTGTTGTATGCTCAGTATGAAAGTACCTATGACCATTCGTTAGTGATCTTTGATTGCAGTATCAGTCCCAACGTAGAGAGAGGTCCTATGATGTGAAATTCCCATTAGCCTAATCCTATTTATTCATGACAATTTGGTGAGTCTCCAGAATCAGAGCTATTGTCCTGAGGGACCATTACAAAATAGGAAAGCAGTTTTTTTTTCTTCCCATATGTTTGTGTGAATGAATGAAATAAGAATAAGTTTACACTTACAAGTCTTCTAAGATAGCAGAGATAGCAATAGGAAAATCATAAAGATCTGAAGCTGAAGGATCTCGACCATGAAAGATCTTAACATGAACATTCAGAAAAATCATCCCTAACAGTGTATAAGACTCACATTTCCAGACAGAGGCCCAAGAAAAGAGAAAGTAGAGGGGTATCTAACAGGTAAATAGGAAAGCTAGAAGGCAATGGCACCCCACTCCAGTACTCTTGCCTGGAAAATCCCCTGGATGGAGGAGCCTGGTAGGCTGCAGTCCATGGGGTCACTTAGAGTCAGACATGACTGAGCAACTTCCCTTTCACTTTTCCCTTTCATGCATTGGAGAAGGAAATGGCAACCCACTCCAGTGTTCTTGCCTGGAGAATGCCAGGGACGAGGGAGCCTGGTGGGCTGCCGTCTATGGGGTCGCACAGGGTCAGACACGACTGAAGCAACTTAGCAGCAGCAGCAGCAGCAGCAGCAGCAGCAGCAGCAGCAGCAGGGTTGGTAGAAGATCACATAGCTCTGATCATCACTGATCGACTTTGGGGCCACATCCAATAAGTGGATAAGCTTGAAATAGGAATCCAAAGATGGGTCAGCTCATCAGATAATTTCTGCTGCAAAATGGCATGAAGACCAAGCATGTTGCTCTCTCATTCAAAGACCCAAGGGTTTTCTAGACTTTCTTCCATGTGCAAGAAACCCTTTTTTTCTGCCTAGTACCAGGCAGCAAGATGCAAACTTACCTCCCCACTCCTACCTTTTTTTTCAGCCTGAAGAGTAACATGAAGAAGAAAAAGCAATGAAATACTAGCAGAGCCACAAGCCTGTGTCTCTTTGATCTTCAGTTTTATCCTGACTAGCCTCCAGGTAAGAGCAAATTGCTGATGAGAAGTTTAAAAAACACAGATTAGCAGGCTGAAATTTCATTCAGATGCTCTTAACCAGATGTGCCTCTTGCACAATAGCTCCAGTGCCTGCAGGCAGTTGCAAAGATTGGTGGTGGTGGTGGGGTGGTTTGCTTAGCTATTCAGTTTTGCCGGGCTTCCTCCAATGGTTATTTAACATGGCTGAGTAACAACCTGACCAACACAAAGTGTCTGCCAGTCTCAGCATCGTAACCAAATAGCATTTAACATGCATCATTCGTATTTGGGCCTCTCCTGGGCACACTTCAAAAGAAGACAAATTCACCAGGGCCCTGAGGACCTGCAACTTGAAATCTCTGGAGCATCCTCATCTCTGGGGTGTTGAATGGGGAAGGGAAAAGGACCTGAACATTCTGGGGCCTAATCTCATTCTTAAGCAGTGATTGTTTGGTTTATTCCTTGGATGTGACAAACTGGAATTCCCTCACTGTGGCTTTGTTTTCTAGGAGGCTGGGCCTTAATCTCAATCATAATACGGACATCTTACAATGACTGTGCACTCAAAAAATGCTCTATTTAAATTGTTTGGAATTCTGGAGAGGATATGGAGGGAAGAGAACCCTCTGATACTGTTGGTGGGAATGTAAAATAGTACAATTATTATGGAGAATTGTATGGAGGTTTCTTAAAAAACTGAAAATAGAACTACTACATTATCCAGCAATCCCACTCCTGGGCATATATCCAAAGAAAATTCTAATTAAAAAAAATACATGCACCCCAATGTTCATAACAGCGCTATTTACAATAGCCAAGATGTGGAAGCAACCACAATATCCATCAACAGATGAATGCATAAAGAAGATGTGGTACATATATACAAAGGAATATTATTCAGCCATAAAAAGGATGAAATAATGTCATTTGCAGCAACTGGGTTGGACCTAGAGACTGTCATATTGTGAAGTAAGTCAAACAGAGAAAGACAAATATCATATTATATCATTTGTATGTAGAATCTAAAAAAACGATACAAATGAGCTTGTTTACAAAACAGAAATAGAGTCACAGAGGTAGAAAACAAACTTATGGTTACCAGATGGAAAAGGAGAGGGGAAGGATAAAATGGAAGATTGGGACTGACAAAGACACACTATTATATATAAACTAATAAGAATCTACTATATAGCACGTGGAACTCGACTCAATACTTTGTAATGACCTGTTCAGAAAAAGAATCTAAAAAAGGACTGGATGTATACGTATATGTATAAGTATAACCAGTTTACTTGACTGTACAGCAGAAACTAACACAACATAGGAAATCAACCATATTCCAATAAATAAAAATTTTTTAAAATAAATTATTCAGGCTACTGGAAACTTCGAGCAGTTGTTTGGAAACTTAGAAACACCCAGCAGAAGCAGGAATTTATCTTCCTGCAAATGAAGTAACAAATGTTTAGTTCACACTTTTGGTTAAATATTTATATTAGAGCTATTTTTTTGCAATGGTATTACTGAGTGTTTTTGTTAGCGGACTTACATGCTCATGTTACTTCATTGACACTGATATTTTGTGCCTTACATTTGTTTTATAAATATTCATCTGTGTCAATCTGTGACATATTCTAATTAGCTGACCAAAAAAAGTGATGTAATTAGTTGGTTCACACAATAAACACTGAGTGAACTATTAGTCTCAATTGCCCATCTTCCAGCTGGTGACTTTTATGTCATAGTATTTATGAGGTTTCAAATCATTGATTTATCAGCTTTGGGCATTCATTCCCCAGGCCCAGGGACATTGTTTCAAACAAATATAAAGTCTCTGACCTCAAGGATATATGACCAATGATAGATGAGTAAACAAGCAACTTAAAAAATTCAAATAATGGTAAGTGCTTCAAGGAAAATGAAGTCAAGTAATGTAGGCCAGAGTTTCTGATAGGCTAATTCAGGGATTCAGCCACATAACTTGTCGGACCAGCATTCCAGATGAGTGAACAGGAATGCATGTGGCTGAAGCAAGCCTCTATTGGAAGTCTAGGGTCCTCACTCATTCATTCGTTCATTCACTCATTCATTCAACAAAAGAGAGTGACCATAGGCCCCAGCCCTTGTCCAAGAGTCTGACTTAGCTCTGTGAAAGTTATGGGGAGTCACTCTTTCCTAACTCTCAGCCTTCAGCCATAAAATGCCTGGGGTCACACTCACTTCTCCATTTATGATTCTTCTAGTTCCTTAATGGGAAATTGCTATATAATTAGGGCTAGCTTCTCTTAGCTGCTATATGTCATGCTCTACGCTTCCCAAGAACGTCTGTGTTTATACACATCAATGCCTAGTACCAGGTGGTTGTCAGGGTCCCTCACTGGACCCTCAGCCAAACTCTCCATATAGCTTTCTTAGTCTTTCCCCATAAATCAATTACTGGCTTTTTTTTCCATTTACTTTGCCATAGATGATGCTAAAATGCTGGGAATAGAAGGGAAAAGCACAGACCCGCAGAATCGGGGGAGGAGTTGGCATTGTCTCTTNTTTCATGCCAGCTCTTTTGCTTGCCTTAAAAAGTACTCCAGCACGTTCTACTGGCTAGACACTATGCTAAACACTTGACATAAAATAACTCAATTAGGGACTTGCCTGGTGGCCCAGTGGCTAAGATTCTGAGCTCCCAATGCAGGGGACCCAGGTTCAATCCCTGGACAGGGACATAGATTCTGCATGCCACAAAAAAGATCAAAGATCTTGCATGCTGCAGCTAAGACTGATACAGCCAAATAAATAAATAAAACAAAGCAAAATTCAAGTAATCTTTATCTCAAATCTGAAACCAAAACCATGATGACTCTCGCTTTGCAGATGAAAGAACCACTGAAAGATTAAAGCATTTACCCATGATCATTTAACAAGTGTCTGACTCCAGAGTCCACACTTGGAATTTAACCACCATACTATGTGGGCTTCCCTGGTGGCTCAGCTGGTAAAGAATCTGCCCGCCAATGCAGGACAGCAAGAGACGTGGGTTTGACCCCTGGATCAGGGAGATTCCGTGGAGAAGGAAAGGGCAACCCACTCCAGTATTTTTGCCTAGAAAATGCCACGGACAGAGGAGCCTGGCTGGCTACAGTCCATGTGGTTGCAAAACGTCAGACACGACTGAGCACGCATACCTATGGGGTCTTCAGAGGCCTTTAGTATCTGTGCACTCTGGCCATGTGAACCAAACCAGGTAATAAATTCAAAGCACTCAGAATAGTCCCAACGGGGCTGGCCTAGAGTAAGCATTCAGTAGATGCCCTTCCCTTCACATAGAGATAACCTGGAGGGATACTGAGAAGAACAGGCTCTTAGCCAGGCTGCCGGCTCTGCCGTGTCTGCCACTAGGTTTGGGGCCTCAGCAAGCTGAGTGATCTCTCTGTGCTTCCTGGGACCTAGGAATGATGATGATATGTATGTCCGAGGGTTACTGTGAGTATTAAAGGAGTTAATATTTGTCAAGCACTTAGGACAGAGCCTAGAACTTACTATCTGTTGCCTTTGCTGAAATATATATATAGGTGCATATGCATCTAGGGTGGGCACTAGGGTGGGCTGGTCTGTGTGTCCTTGAAGACCTGGATTTCAAGTCCTGGTTCTGTTTCACTGCCCAGGTCACCTTGGATAAACTGTCTGCCCCATCGAAGTCTTGCTCCATCTCAGAGCTACACGAGGATGGGATGAGATGAAGTGTGCAGGAAAGCGCAGAATTAGACACGAATTAGGTACTTAATCAACGTTGTTCTTTCTTTTTCCCAGGTAGGTCTCTATTGTGTCACAAATATGGAAGCTAGTTTCTGCCCTCAAATCTTTCTGCTGTCTCGCCTGTGACACTCCATTGTTTCATGTTCCCTCCCTGCCCTCTTCTGAGCTGAATGCCTTCAGCTTGAACTTTCTGTGACACTCTGAGGGCCTCAGAAATTCTTGGAGATATTCTAATTACAGCAGTTCTGAATTTCTAATTGGCCAAAAGGGACCACAGGTCAGTTGGCAATTTCCCAGACCTTTCCATAGAGAGGAAGAAGTAAGCCTGTGTGTGTGTGTGTGTGTGTGTGTGTGTGTGTGTGCGCACGCACATGCACATGTCCCTCCCAGGCAGGTATGGGCCCTGTTTACATGGCTGCCTGATTTTTTGTTTTTGTTTTTTATCCCAGGCTTTCATCTAAAGCTCTTGCAAATTCTGTTTGGAACTAAATTGGATTTAAGGAATGTGTCCCCCAAACTGCACTACTTGGAGTGTAATAGGATCTTAGTTTAAAAGACACACAAACCAAGGTTCTCAGGATTTACTGCAATGCACTGTGGCTGCTCTAATGCCCCATCCACCCATCAAGTTGATCCCCCCAAATCTGGGATTCCTCAGTGATTATCATATAGATACCAAGCACAGGGATGCATGGCACCTGCCACTTTCTTCCTCACCTGTTCTTACTGGGCTGATGTCTCCATTGCTGCTGACACCAAAAGTGGCCATGTGAGGCATCCCCTCCAAGCTGGTGCCTGCCTGTGCCCAGGATAAGGATGCTGACAGCTGCCTGGCTCTTGGCTGCTGTTGCTGCTGCTACTGCTGCTCTCTGTAACCTTAGGATGTTGGAGTGAAGAGCTAGTTTAGTTTTGATTTGCCCTTTTACTAATACTGTCACTAAGGACTCAGGCACAAGTCCTTGCCTGCTACATCAGAGGACACTTGAGTGACAGGTGCTTTGCTGTTTCCAAAATCCCACCAGGACCACCCCCAAGCTCCAGCCCACTGCTGATTCACTGCAACTGAACCCAGTAGGTATCCTCCACTTTCTAGTCCTCTGGACTAAGGCTTTCCTAGGAGGTTCCTGTCCTTCAGATACATAGAGGCAAGGTGGGCTCACCCACAAATCAGCTAAGCACTCTGAGATGTAAATCTAAATCTTAGTGGTAGGAGGGGTGCTAGCTAGCTAAGGTTCAGACTCCAGATACAAATCAATGAACAAATAATTAATACATTAATGAATAAAAAGGGAAGGAACAAGGGAGAGCAATGTCTTAATCCAAATTCTAAACCCTCTCATTCAACCATGGTGGAGTGGGGAAGGCAGGGGAAGAGGTTAGAGGAGATCCCACCACTTCAGTACAAGCATCAGTAGCTTGGGGTAGAAAAACATAAGCAGTTCAGAGTGCTAGAGCTGCCTAAGGCTGAGTAAGGCACTTTGCTCACTCCTGCCTCATAGGATGTCAGAGAACGCCTGCGAAGGCAGACACAGAGAACAAGATTGATTCCTTGCTGATTGATTACTTTGGAAATAGAGCCTGGTACTTAGGATTTCACCAAAACATCAAACTGCAATGATCTTTTTAAAGCTTAATTTCAGATAAGCTGCTTGGAAGATTTCTAACTTCCTGGAATAAGAAGTCCAGATAGTCAAGCAGTAAATTTGAGATTCCAGAGCCTCTTTAACACTGCCTATAGCTCAGCAATCCTAAATGAGCACAGTGCCCCACACCCAAAGCTTGGAAAGGGCCAGAGGAAGAATAGGAACCAACAGGTCCCTCTTTCTCAGTCCTGGTGGTGGGTTCTGAGTACAGAGAGGACAGGGAACAAGCCTACAGATTCCTTAGCTCCTCTGACTTGTTGCCTCACATTTGCAAGAATAGGATTAGGGCCTTTACCAAAGATGCCCACAGAGACCCTAGGTCCTCCCCACCAAGTCAGCACACAGTGAGAAGATGCCAGTTGTGAACCAGGAAGAGGGCCTTCACCAGAACTCAACTACACTGGTGCTCTGATCTTGGACTTCCAGCCACCAGGACTGTGAAAAATAAATTTCTATAGTTTATAAAGCCAACCTTTGCCGACAAAGGTCCTCTAGTCAAAGCTAGGTTTTTCCAGTAGTCATGTATGGATGTGAGAGTTGGACCATAAAGAAAGCTGAACACCAAAGAATTGACGCTTTTGAACTGTGGTATTGGAGAAGACTCTTGAGAATCCCTTGGGCAGCAAGATCAAACCAGTCAATCCTAAAGGAAAGCAGTCCCGAATATTCATTGGAAGGACTGATGTTGAAGCTGAAGCACAAATACTTTGGCCACCTGATGCAAAGAACTGACTCATTGGGAAAGATCCTGATGCTGGGAAAGACTGAAGGCAGGAGGAGAAGGAGACAACAGAGGATGAGATGGTTGGATGGCACCACCGACTTGATGAGCAAGCTCTGGGAGTTGGTGATGGACAGGGAAGCCTAGCGTGTTGCAGTCTATGGGGTAGCAGAGAGTCGGACATGACTGAGCAACTGAACTGATAAGGGCCAGGCTCTGGTACTTTGTTGCAGCAGCTCAAATGGACTCAGACAACTACTATCTTTCATCTTCCTTTCTGACTCAAAAATTTGGGTCAGACTGAAAATTTATTCTAGTACCTATGGATTAAGGCTGGCTGAGTTTGAGAACCTAAAGGGCCTCCTTGCTAACACAGCATCTTTGTAAGAATGAGAAACAGGGGTCCCTATGAGTGTCACAGCTCCACAGGTGCATGGTTAAGTAAATGGAGTTGTTGCTCTGCGTTAATTAGAAAAATATTCCAAGTCAGTCCTGGTTCCAGCAGAAACCCTCAAACTGTATACCAAGGAGAGTGTAAGGGAGGCCCCATTTTCAAAGGTGTGGGTGAGACTTAGAGAAACCCACAAGGAATGACACAGCATCCTGGAGACAGAACAGTGTAGAGGCATTAACAGCCCAACCCTGAGGAACAGGAGAGAACCCCGAGCTTGAACCCAACAGGGACTGATGCTTTGGGAACCGTGCCCCTCAGTAAAGGGAGAGAGACCACCCCCAGTAGGGAGGGAGCAGAGACATAAACATTCCTCTGTTTGATCCCCTGCCAGGGCCTCCTGCTATGAAACCCAGGGTGAGAAATGCAGTCGACACAGGCCAGTCATCCAGGGCCCACAGGAGGGTGAAGCATGGATCAGAGAGGCACGTGGAAATATCCAGCAGGGTGTCCTTCCCCGCTGGCCAGATGCAGCCCTGGCCAGTGACACCTAAGGAGCGAGTGTGACCCACATTTCAGCCCCACTCACTCCCTTGGCCCAAAGCCCTTTTGCTGGCATGGCTTACTCAACCATCTATAGGAGGCCTCAGAGCCTTTCAGGGTTTTACCCCTTTTCAAGGGCAAAAATATTACAAAAGGATCCCATGTCCCAAAAACAACTAGAGAAAAAGACAACATTTTCCAAGTAGATGTCTCTTCCAACTTTACTCTTCTTCCAATTCAGCTGTATTAAATTGAACAAACCTCTTTCTTCTCTTTACCAAATGGCACAAACATCCCCTGGGTCACCTGAGGCAGGAATTGGGGATTCATTCTGATTCCCCTGCTCCTCCACTTTCCACATCCACAGAAATGGTGATCACCATGTGGGTTCCCCCCACCCCACCCCCGGAAATCCATCACTGTGTCACTGTCCTGCCCCTACCACCTCTCCCCACACTGACCACCACAATCACTTCCAAACCCAGCTTCCTGCTCCCACATGTACCAAACCCACTCTGTCTCCCGCTTTCTCACACCATGGCCAGAGGTGTCTTGAAGAGCACTGATGAGATCATGTCATCCTACCACTCGAAGTCCTTCCGTGGCTTGCCTTTCCCCTTAGGGAGCTCAAATATATTAGTCTGACATGGAAGACTCCTTATAATCCTGCCCTCACTAGGTCCTGCAGCTGCAGCTTCACCTTCCACCACATCCATGCAAGCTCCCTGAAAACACTGACCCTCTTGCAATTCCTTCAAAGCACCAGGTTCCCTTCCACCCCCAGGCCTTTGTCTGGGTTATTCTCCCTGCCTAACACTCCTTTTCCCTTTGTACCACCCACCTGCTTCTGCATCCAGCCTCACAGGAGTGTCTCTTCTTTTTGGAAAACTGTCTTGGTCCTTCCTTGCTTCCCCTGTGAGCTGAGTTAGGTGTCCTTTGTTTATACCTATTCTCTGCATCCCTTACTCTGTGTGCCTCTCTTGATTGCATTTCTGACACTTGCTCTATTTATTTATATTTATTATTTTAATTCTTTGGCCATGGCACACAGCATGTGGGATATTATTTCCTTGACCAGGAATTGAACCACACCCTCTGCTTGGAAGCACAGTGTCTTAACCAATGGACTGCCAGGGAAGTCCCTCACTGTTCATTTTCTTACCACTCTTAGAGTCCCACTGCCCCAGCACAGTCCAGGTTCTGACTATTACTGGGTCTTCAAGTGCTAATTGAACCAAAGTAAGTTGCAATGAAATGAAACCTTCCCAGGTTGATGTTGCTTGATTTCAATCCACATAATCGGTTATCATGTGTGACTACTGACCATAGCAACATGCTAGGCCTGCTTTATAGTTTATGACTGTCATTTGCCTTCTTCTGCCTTCTCCATAGTTTATGAGCTCCTGAGACAGAGAGAACTCTATCTTCTACATAGTTTCAAACAGTTGCTTACCCAAATTCTGTTTGAGTATTTTGTCAGATATTAGACAAAGTCAAAAGAGAAAGCAAAAGACAAAGAGAAAGACAAAAGACAAAAGAGAAAGTGAAGACAAAGANCAAAAAAGCAAGAGAGTTCCAGAAAAACATCTATTTCTGCTATTGACTATGCCAAAGCCTTTGACTGTGTGGATCACAATAAACTGTGGAAAGTTCTGAAAGAGATGGGAATACCAGACCTCCTGACCTGCTTCTTGAGAAACCTGTATGCAGGTCAGGAAGCAACAGTTAGAACTGGACATGGAACAACAGACTGGTTCCAAACAGGAAAAGGAGTATGTTAAGGCTGTATATTGTCACCCTGATTATTTAACTTATATGCAGAGTACATCAAGAGAAATACTGGGCTGGAGGAAGCAAAGCTGGAATCAAGATTGCCAGGAGAAATATCAATAACCTCAGATATGCAGATGACACCACCCTTATGGCAGAAAGTGAAGAACTAAAGGGCCTCTTGATGAAAGTGAAAGAGGAGAGTGAAAAAATTGGCTTAAAGCTCAACATTCAGAAAACTAATATCATGGCATCTTATCCCATCAGTTCATGACAAATAGATGGGGAAACAGCGGAAACACTGACAGACTTTGTTTTGTGGGGCTCCAAAATCACTGAAGCCATGAAATTAAAAGACACTCCTTGAAAGAAAAGTTATGACCAACATAGACAGCATATTAAAAAGCAGAGACAGTACTTTGCCAACAAAGGTCTGTCTAGTCAAGGCCACAGTTTTTCCAGTGGTCATGTATGGATATGACTATAAAGAAAGCTGAGCACCAAAGAATTGATGCTTTTGAACTGTGGTGTTGAAGAAGACTCTTTAGAGTCCCTTGGACAGCAAGGACATCCAAGCAGTCCATCCTAAAGGAAATCAGTCCTGAATATTCATTGGAAACACTGATGCTGAAGCTGAAATTCCAATACTTTGTCCACCTGATGCGAAGGGCTGACTCATTTCAAAAGATCCTGATTCTGGGAAAGATTGAAGGTGGGATGAGAAGGGGATGACAGAGGATGAGATGGTTGGATGGCATCAACAACTCAATGGATGTGAGTGTGAGTAAACTCTGGGAGTTGGTGATGGATTGGGAGGCCTGGCATGCTGCAGTCCATGTGGTCGAAAAGAGTCATACACGACTGAGCGACTGAATTGATCTGAAGACAAAGTCAAAGAAAATTAAGCCCATTTATGGGGCTGCATTTATAGGCAAATAAAACTTTTCCAGGTTTCTTCTCCCAAGGGCATGGCCTTAATGCATTTTTCAAGTAAGCTACTTTTAAAATGTCTCTCCTGCCACCATTTACTTCATTCTAATCTAACTGAATATGGAAGGGACCTGGACTGAGTGAAATATATGTCTTTATTTCACAAAGGGAGGAAATTTTGGTAAAGATTCTGGGACATGTCTACTTATGTTCCCTTACTCCCTTTACTTATTTACCTGACTCTCATTTGATCTTTGTTTAATCGTATGTCAGGCACTTTCTTGGGGGTATAAATAGAGTTCATTGTAAGGGCTGTAGTGGTCAGTGTTTGTATGATGTCTGCAGGTTACAGACCATTTCACTCGGAGCATCTCCTTTAACTCTCACACACCTAAGAGGCAGGCATTTTTATTGCTGTGACTGTTTTCTAGATGAGGGTATCAGATGCTTCAGCTTAAACCCTTCTCACCTCTCTCTTCCTCCAGTCACTACCTCATGAACTAGCTGTACACAAGGACTGCCCGGCTCCACGTGGGTACAGCTGGCCAGCATCTGGCCTTGGGCCTGCACTGCTGCTTCCTGCCCTGGGCTGTCTCTGACACCCTGGATGATGGGCCCATGGCGTCTACTGGAAGCTCATATATTGTGAAACAGGAATGGAGAGGTGTCTGTCCTCACGTGGGCTCCCTTCATCAGTAGGGAGGGAGTTGTAGGCCAGCAGATAAAAGCTTGCCTGAGTCACCTAAGACCAATTTCCCAGGGCTTCTTCCAGGGCTCACGGACCCAGTGTCTGTAGAGGTGGCCCACTCAGCCATGCATACTTGGGCTGGCTTTCCCTCTTTTCCCCACTTCACCTTCCACCCTTCACTTCTACTCCCTGGGGCTTCTTCCCAAATGAACAACCTGTACACAGGCTTTTATACATCCAGCTCTGCTTCTAAGAAAGTGAAAGTGAAAGTGAAATCGCTCAGTCGTGTCCGACTCTTTGCCACCCCGTGGACTGTAGACCGCCAGGCTCCTCTGTCCATGGGATTCTCCAGGCAGGAATACTGGAGTGGGTTGCCATTTCCTTCTCCAGGGGATCTTCCCAACCCAGGGATTGAACCTGGGTCTCCCGCATTGCAGGCAGACGCTTTATCCTCTGAGCCACCAGGGAAGCTGCTTCTAAGAAACCCAGGCTAAAATAAAAAAATCAGGTGACTTGCTAAGCATTTCAGAATTCACGTGGAATACTGTAATTTATAGTCAGGCCTTTGGATTCCCAAACCCCATGTGTTTTCCCCTCTCTCCTCCTTGCACTGAGTACTAATACAGAAATAGAGTTTTGGCCTCAGAAACCAACCACCAAAGAGAGGCGTCAAGTCAAAAGTAGAAGCAAATAACTTTGGAGCAGAGATCAGTGAGTGGGGTGGGTGTGTGGGCTGGTGAGGAAATGCTTCTCAGGAGAGGTACCCAGGAGGCCTCTCTTAACTGCTCTCTCTACAGTCAGTGCCATCTAGTGTTTTCTCTGCCTGCAAAAATTCTTCTTGGCACTTATCACAACGTGTAAGCAAATATTTCTACTTGTTTATTGTCTCTTCCCCAAGAGCGCAGGGACCATGTCTGTTTTGTTCATCACGATATCCCCAGTGCCTAGCACAGTGCCTGGGACATAACTGGAAATCAACAAACTAGCAAATTTAAAGAAATCAGAGAAAATCAGACAGACAAATATCATATGATATCGCTTATATGTGGAATATTAAAAAAATGATACAAACAAACTTATTTACAAAACAAAATTGATGCTTTCGAACTGTGGTGCTGGAGAAGACTCTTGAGAGCCCCTTGGAGAAAACCAGTCAATCCTAAAGCAAATCAACCCTGAATACTCATTGGAAGGACTGCTGCTGGAGCTCCAGTTCTTTGGCCCTCTGATGTGAAGAGCCAACTCATTGGAAAAGACTCTGATGCTGGGAACGATTGAGCGCAGGAGGGGAAGCGGGTGACAGAGGACGAGATAGTTGGATGGCGTCATTAACTCAATGGACATAAGTTTGAGCAAACTCTGGGAGATACTGAAGGACAGGGAAGCCTGGTGTGCTGCAGTCCATAGGGTTACAAAGAGTTGGACACGAGTGAGTGATCAAACAACAACAAAACAGAAACAGATTCACAGGCATAGAGAACAAACTTATGGCTACCAAAGGGGAAAAGAGGATGGAGGAGGGATAAATTAGGAGTTTGGGGTTAACAGATACATAACTATCATGGATAAAACAGATAAATAACAAGCATCTACTGTAGAGCACTGGGAACTACATTGAATAGACATATAATTGAATCACTTTACTGTGTACCTGAATCACTGTAAATCAACTATGTTTCAATAAAAAATCAGTAACAACCGGTGAATGAATCAGTGAATTTGTTCCTGAATAAATGAATGAATGAGCACATGGTATTATGGGCAAAGTGAACAGCATAAAGGCATGGAAGAGTATGTGAATACAACTTGTTCAAAGAATGTCTGTGGTTGATTATATAGGGTTTATTTGTTTGGAAGAGTGGGGAGGCTGGGAGTGGTGGGGCAAAATATTTCTTGGAGTAATATTGAGGTCATATAACCCTGGCCACATTCTTTGTGTTGGAAGATGATGTGGCCTCTGCTTAACTGGTTGAATAACTTGGGTTTTCAAGTGTCTGCTATCGCCTACTGTAACTGTGCTTTCTCCTCCATTGGGCAGTTGGCAGGGGTGTTGGCAGGGCCTGACCTTGTTTGCGGGTCTGGGACTTTGTGTTCCAAGTGTGCCTTGGATGACCTGCTGCTGTTGTCACCTGTTGCGTTTGTGCAGCTGGGTGTCGGCAGAGCCTTTCCTAAGTCTCACCCATAGGCCAACCTCAGAGTTATCTGTTTAGGGGTATTGCTGCCCTTCATCTTCTGCCTTGCCTTTCTCGCCTTTAACACCAGCCTTCAGATCTTAATGATCATACAAGGCAGTATAGGATACCTTCTTATTCATTTATTCAAACACATATTAATAGCATGCTGGTGGACAAACTCTATGCCAGGCACATGTGTCTTCTCGTGATACTGACTCATGATACTAAGCACTTCATGCTGTCCAAAAGCCCTGCTAATCCTCTGCTGAGTGAGATTCATTACTGCATTCTTTCAGCCCCGGATTTGCTGAGGTGGACTCACCACGCCTGACGACTGCGTGGACTTAAGGACCTTGCTACAAAAATGTCTCATGATGGAAGAACCATTTCTCTGCTGTCCTGCATTCAGCACAACTTAAGCAAAAAAAAAATTAAGATATTCCAGCTACTCAGTAACCCTCAGACAGTTTCTTATTTGCAAAAGCCCAGTTAGAAGCAGGTGGCCACGTGTTCCTTTCTGGCTCCTTGAGAGCTAAGTTTATTCCCTTGGTGTGCTGACATTTCAGGAACCATGACACTCACCTTTAGCACTGTTTATTTTTAGTGTCTCTGCATTTATATTTAGAAAAGAAGCTCTGACAGGCCTCTGAGAGCAGAAGTCCTACAGTTTTTGCTGGAGCACTTGAAGGCCACCAGGAAGGAAAATAAGTCGTGTGTGTAACTCCCCATTAATTTCCTGGAACTGGTGACGTCACACAAGGACATGCACCAAGAGACACAGGAATGGTGGTCAGGACTCACCTTTGGTTACTCAGACCAGGCTGTTGACCCAGTCTCTCAGGCAGCACATTTCTGTTGCTCTATTGGAGGGATCCTAGGAGAAAGCCACGTTGAAATCATAAGGACCAAGAGAGGTAAAATCACTCCCAACCTCCAACTTGCCACAGTTTCTTTTCTTTTCAGTTGCTACAAAACATGTTTCTGTATTCTTTTAAAAATGTGAAGTATTATCTGCTTGTGGGCTGCCGTCTATGGGGTCGCACAGAGTTGGACACGACTGAAGTGACTTAGCAGCAGCAGCAGCAGAAAATTCAATAGGAAGAATTTGTAACATATGTCAAAGAGAAAGGTCTAATATTTTTTAAAAACCTCTTAGACATTGAGGGGCAAAGGACCAAAAACTTGATAGCAAAGATATGAACAAACAATTCACAAAACATGTTCCTTTAAACATATTAAAAACTATCCAAACTCTCATTATTAAAGAAATGTAACTTAAAATGCTATAGTATATTTCACAAATGGTATCCTGTTTCTCAGCTATCAAACTGATGAAAATATAAACAGCAGGACAACAAAATCTGTTGGGAAACAAGCTCTGGTGGTGGCAAACTAGTACAAGTTTACAGAAGGAAACTTGGCAAGATTGAACAAAACTACACATACACTTGCACTGGACCCAGAAATCCTACTTCAAGGAATTTACCTTGAAGATACAGTCCCAAGAGCAGAAACACACATTGGCACAAGTTTATTTACCTTAGCATTATTTCTAATTACAAAACACTGAAAATCCCCTGAAAGCCCATGTGTGAGAGGTGAGTAGAACACATAAGACACATCTACACGGTGGAGTCCTAGGCAGCTGGGAGGAAGAGCTCAGTGAACTGTATGGAGAGAGTTCCCAGATACATCACTAAGTACAAATGGCAACAAAAGAGTGCCTATGCTAATATGCTACCCTCAATATCAGAAAGAAGGGGAAATGAAAAAAATATACATGTATTTGCTAATGTAGGCAAAAATAGAGGAAGAATAAACCTGAAACCAGAATCAGTTATCTAGAGAGAGTAGATGCAAACAAAATAAATAAAATGCAGGAACTAAAACACAATGTAAGAGGTTAGGGAGGTTTCATAACTCTTAGTATGCTGTGCTGTGCTTGCTCGTGTCCGACTCTTTGCAACCCTATGGACTATAGCCCACCAGGCTACTCTGTCCATGGGGGTTCTCCAGGCAAGAACACTGGAGTGGGTTGCCATGCCCTCCTCTAGGGGATCTTCCCAACCCAGGGATCAAACCCAGGTCACCTGCATTACAGGTGGATTCTTCACCATCTGAGCCACAGGGGAGCCCAAGAATACTGGAGTGGGTAGCCTACCCCTCTTCCAGGGGATCTTCCTGACCCAGGAATCAAACTGGGGTCTCCTGTATTGCAGGCAGATTCTTTACCAGCTGAGCTACCAGGGAAGCCCAACTCTGAGTATATCTTTCTGTAAAGTTCTGAATTTCAGAATCACAGTAATGTTCTACATGCCAAAAAAGAAAATCCATAAATAATTAAAATCAAAATGAAAATATCATTAAAATATGGTACAAAATATGGAACCCCAAATAAAATCTGAATAATGGCAACAAGAGAACCTAGCTCTATTACAAGTGAATGACATATTTTCCTATGCTGTGATTATTTAAGAAAGATATAAGAATTCTAATTCTTGGATACTTTTTGAAACTTTTTTCTAAATCTGATTTTTTTTTTTCAAAATGAAAAGTTAAAAAGGAAAAACTGAAGGAGGGGGAAGGAACTGACTTAAATAACTCTGGAAAATTATTTTGGCCATATTTGTAAGGCTAAAGTGAAAAAGAACAGTACACAAACATTATATACTCTTGCCTGTAATTTCGTTTTTCCCAGAGGTATAGATTAGCAATTCTGAAGCTATTTTGAGTATTCTAGGGTTGAGAAAGTAAGTCAAATAGTGTGAATGATGAAAGCCAAGTTTCTCACTGTAGTAGAAAGATTGTAACAGAGAATAGAGAGAAGACTAAACTGTGTTATGAAATTAGGTACCAATATGAACTCACAACCAATAATAATGCTCTATTTAAATATTTATCACAAATATAAATATTTATCGATCAATATGGAAATAAAGATGTGTGTATATGTGTATCTATATTCTTCACTTTGCCTACTACAAGGGACTATAAGCAATGATACTCTAGCACCAATGAGCATATTTAGTGACCATTCTCTCATTAACAAATGCAACAACAAAACTCTTGGAGAAATGGCAGATTCCAGCTCTGGACAGATACAATACAGATGAGCCTGGAATATCTTATGATGCCAGAAAGTGAGGAAATATTCCAAATATGATAGGGATAGATCAAAAGGACTAAATCGAGGGAACTCCCAATAATCAAATTTGGGATAATGTGAGCAACACGGTAAATGACAATAGTAAGAGATTATAATGCACAGAATAAAATAAATATCCTTGATTTCACACTGACATAAACAAGTAATTGAGCAATTAAAGTGGGGGTAAGAAAGTTCTCACAACAGAATTCCAATTCATAAGGATAGAAAGAATTATAAAAACATAAATTACCAATTTGCAAACACTACAGTATTAATTATTTATTATAGATAAGAATCACCAACAGATGCTAAATTACTGGGATAAATATGTTGAGAAAAATTTGCATAGCATCAAATAACATATTGGTGATGGACATTTATGATGTTTCTGATATTTTGGTATTTTAAACAATACTGCAATAAATGCTTCTTTTTCTATATATACTAACACTTGAGGTATAAACATGTAGCAAAACAGAAGTGGAATTTCTGGTTCAAAGTATATAAAGATTTTAATTTTATTGCTATGGTCAAATCGGTCTCCAGCAGGATATGTCATTTATACTTTTACCATCAGTATAGCAGAGTTGCATATTCTTTGATTTCCTCAGCATATGAAAATGATCTGTGTCGTCATGATGGCTAAAAAACATACCTCATTGTAGTTTTACTAGGCATTTCTCCCACTGTGAATCAAGCTAAGGCTTACATCACATATGTAACTCCTTTTGTGGTTTTTCTCCTGTGAACTGTATATTCTTTTACTTTACTTACTACTGGAAGGGGGTTATTCACTGGTCTTCCTCTGCATTATTTCCAAATTTCATAAAACTTTGAAAAACAGGTTATTATAGGTTATTATCATTACCACATAGCAGATAAAGAAAAAAAGGTTCAGGAAGTCAGGGCATTTTCCTAAAGTTACAATGCCATGCGTGTATTTGTGTAGCTGAGAATCCCCATTTGCCTAACTTCAACCTGAATGTTTTCTACAGCCTTTTGCCCAGATTAAAGTGAAGAAAGGAAGGAGGACTTTATCAATACAAGGGTTTTACCTGAAGAGTGGCCAGTGAACCTTGAGCCCACATGCTAAATTACTTCCCTTTTTCCTGGTAGAGTGACCTCTTGACTTCCACTTGCTTACCAGTTTCAGCTTCACTATTTGCATATTTCTTCACAAAACTGCGTATTTCACGCAACTACTTAAATGATCCTAATTTCATTTCTAGCACTTCAATTCTATTTACCTTATATAAACAAAAGAAGAGGGAAGAAGTTCAAAAGGAAGACTAAGAGATATCTAAGTGATGTCTGGAAATCTGGTACAAATTATTGAATAGGTTACAGAATACGGGCAATTTGGTTTGCAAGCCATTGATGAATGCTTTCCCAGTGTGGTCAGTGAATATCAGGGCATCAGTCTCTGAAGGTCATGTGAAAAGTACGTTCCCAGGCTCTTCTACATGCCCGTGGGCTACTAATTTCTGAGTACAAAGTAAGTGCAATTTCCAAAAGCTCTTCAGGCGTGATTCTTTTCTGTCACCAAAGGTGACGAACCAAAAGGTGACGAACCAAAAGGTGACGAACCACGGGACTTCTCATCTGAAGTGGGACCACAGATCAGTAGTAATGGCATCACTTGAGGGTTTATTAAAACTGCAGACTCTCAGGTTGCCTCTTAGACATAGTGGATCAGAACCTGCATTTTAACATGATGTTCAGGGATTCTTGTACACATTAAAGCTTGAGAAACACTGCTCCAGAAAGATTTAGTAACAGGTATGAGGCATAAACATTTAATTGGGGGTAAGAGGAAAACAATAAGATGGGAAAGACTAGAGATCTCTTCAAGAAAATTAGAGATACCAAGGGAACATTTATTTCATGCAAAGATGGGCTCGATAAAGGACAGAAATGGTCTCGACCTAACAGAAGCAGAAGATATTAAGAAGAGGTGGCAAGAATACACAGAAGAAATGTATAAGAAAGATCTTCATGGCCCAGATAATCACGATGGTGTGATCACTCACCTAGAGCCAGACATCCTGGAATGTGAAGTCAAGTGGGCCTTAGGAAGCATCATTACGAACAAAGCTAATGGAGGTGATGGAATTCCAGTTGAGCTATTTCAAATCCTCAAAGATGATGCTGTGAAAGTGCTGCACTTAATATGCCAACAAATTTGGAAAACTGAGCAGTGGTCACACGACTGGAAGTCAGTTTTCATTCCAGTCTCAAAGAAAGGCAATGCCAAGGAATGCTCAAATTACCACACAATTACACTCATCTCACACGCTAGTAAAGTAATGCTCAAAATTCTCCAAGCCAGGCTTTGGCAATATGTGAACCNCTGACATCAATGGACTGATCATCTAGAGAGAAAATCAGTAAGGAAACAGAGGCCCTAAATGACACAAAAGACAAAAGGCCGTTTGGATGTAATTGATTTCTACAGGATACTACATTAAAAAAAAAATTACACTTTCTTTTCAAATGAGCATGAAACCTTCTCTTCTCTTGGATCCATACTGTCATAAAACAAACCTCAATGAATTTAAGAATATAGAAACTATTTCAATCATTTTTTCTAAACACAATAGTATGAAATTGGACATCAATCACAGAAATAAAAATCAGAAAAGTACAAGAACATGAAAACTAAACAACATGCTTCTAAAAAGCCAACGAGTCAATGATGAAATCAAAGAAGAAATCAGAAAATACTTCAAGGCAAGTGACAATGAAAATAAAACTTTATAAAATCTAGAAGATGCAGCAAAAGTGGTCCAAAAGGGAAATTTGACTGATACAAGCCTTCCTCAAGAAACAAAAAAATATCAAATAACCCAACCTATTACCTAAAAGAGTTAGAAAAAGAACAAAAAAAGCCCAAAGTCAACACAAATAAGGAAGTAAGAAAGATCAGAGAGGAAATAGATAAACCAGGGATTTTTAAAAAATATATAAAACATCAATAAAACCAAGAGCTAGTTTTTTTGAGAAGATAAAACCAGCAAGCCACTAGCCAGACTCATGCAGAAGAAAAGAGAAAGGATCCAAATAAACTAGTTAAAAAGACAAACAGCAAGTGATAACATAGAAAAAAAGAAAATCCTAAGCAAATACTATGAATAGTTATATGCCAACAAATTCGGCAACCTAAAAGACCTAAGTTTTTAGATAGAAATATACCTACTGCCAAGTGTGAGTTAAGAAGAGACAGGTAATTTGAACAGACTGATCACTAGAAGTTAAATAGAATCTGTTAAAAAACAAAACAAAACCTGGAAACAAAAGTTCAGGACCAGATGGTTTCACTACAGACTTCTACAAAACATACAAAGAACAACTTATACCAATACTAACTTATACCAAGAACTTATACCTTCTCGAACTCTTTCAAACGAGTGAAGAGGAAGGAATATTCTTGAAGACATTCTATTAAGCCAGCATCACCCTGATGCCAAGACCAGAC
>SJYV01034421.1:263430-277206 GCA_006410875.1 Neotragus pygmaeus | reverse complement strand
TGTGCTTCATCCAGCCTGGCATTTCACATGATGTACTCTGCATATAAGTTAAGTAAGCACGGTGTCAGTATACAGCCTTGACGTACTCCTATCCTGATTTGGAACCAGTCTGCTGTTCCATGTCCATTTCTTTAAAAATTTCCTGGTTTGTTGTGATCCACACAGTCAAAGGCCTTGGCGTAGTCAATAAAGCAGAAGTAGATGTTTTTCTGGAACTCTTTTGCTTTTTCCATGATCTAACAGATGTTGATAATTTGATCTCTAGTTCCTCTGGCTTTTCTGAATCCAGCTTGAACATCTGGAATTTCACAGTTCACGTATTGTTGAAGCCTGGCTTGGAGAATTTTGAGCATTACTTTGCTAGCGTGTGAGATGAGTGCAGTTGTGCAGTAGTTTGAACATTCTTTGCATTGCCATTCTTTGGGATTGGAATTAAAACTACAGAAGACCCTAAAGTCTCAATGCAAAAACTAATAGAATTAATAAATGAATTCTATTGAAATGTAGAATATGAGATTGATATATAGAAAGCTGCTATATTTCTTTACAGTAATAATGAACCATTATAAAGAAAAGTAAAATGAAAAATACCATTTAAAATTGTGTCAAAAAACCAAAAATGTGAGGGAATAAACCTGACCAAAATGATGAAAGAGTTATATGCTGATAACTATGAAGCAAAATAAAGGAAATTCAAGATGATTCAAAGAAATGGAAAGATATCCCCTGTTCTCAGACTGAAATAATTAATATTGTTAAAATGGCCATACTATCGAAAACAATCTACCTATTTAATGTGATCCCTATCAAAATACCTGTTAAATTTTATACATAACTAGAACAAATAATCCTAAAATTTACATGGAACCTCAAAAGACCCAGAATTGCCAAAGAAATCTTGAGAAAAAAGAATAGAGAAGGAAACATAACTCTTCTAGACATCAGACTATTATACAAAGCTACAGTAATCAAAACAGCATAATACTGACACAAAACCAGACATATGGATCAAAGCAACAGAATAGAAAGCCCAGGAATAAACCCAAACATGTGTAGTCTGTTAATTTACAGCAAACTCAAGGATTTGCAATGGAGAAAAGAAAATCTTTTCAGCAAATTGTTTGGAAAAACTAGACAGACTAATGCAAATGAACTGCATTGGAAAACTCCTTCACACTATACACAAAAATAAACTCAAAATGATTTAAAACTTTAAATGTAAGGCCAAAGACAATGAAGTTCACAGAAGAGAACATAAAACATTTTCAGACATAAATTATAGCAATATTTTCTTAGATCAGTCTTCCAAAGGCAAAGGAAAAAAATGCAGAAATAAACAAATGGGACCTAATTCAACTTTCAGCTAAGCTGAAAGCTGAGCGCTGAAGAATTGATGCTTTTGAATTGTGGTGTTGGAGAAGACTTTTGAGAGTCCCTTGATTGCAAGGAGATCCAACCAGTCCATCCTAAAGCAAATCAGTCCTGAATATTCATTGGAAGGACTGATGTTGAAACTCCAATACTTTGGCCACTTGATGTGAAGAACTGACTCACTGGAAAAGACCCTGATGCTGGGAAAAGTTGAAGGTGGGAGGAGAAGGGGATGACAGAGGATGAGATGGTTGGATGGCATCACCAACTTGATAGACATGAGTTTGAGTAAGTTCTGGGAGTCAGCGGTGGACAGGGAGGCCTAGTGTGTTACAGTCCATGGGGTTGCAAAGAGTCAGACATGACTGACTGACTGAACTGAACTGAATCCAGCTTAGAAGATTTTGCACAGCAAAGACATTTATTTAAAAAGAAAAAAAGAAAAGAAAAAAAAAGGCAACCTCCAGAATGGGAAACCTCCTGACAAAAGCAGAAACATGGACTTGGAAAAATACATGGATCCCAGTATTCATAGCAGCATAATTTTAAAAAACCAAGATATGGAAGCAACCTAGTCATCAATAGATCAGTGGATAAAGATGAGACACACTCACACACACACTCTGAAGTGTTATTCAGCTTTGAAAAAATAATGAGATAATTCCACTCCTAGGCATGTACCCTAAGGAAACCAAAATTGAAAAAAAAAACACATGTATCCCATTGTTCATTGCAGCATTATTTACAGTAGCTAGAACCTGGAAGCAACCTAGATGTCCATTAACAGATGAATGGATAGAGAAATTTTGGTGCATATACAATGGAATATTAATCAGCCATAAAAAGGAACACATTTGAGTCAGCTCTAATGAAGTGGATGAACCCAGAATCTATTATACAGAGTGAAGTAAGTCAGAAAGAGAAAGATAAATATTGTGTTCTAATGCATATATACGGAATCTAGAAAAATGGTACTGAAGAATTTATTTACAGGGCAGCAATGGAGAAACAGACATAGAGAATAGACTTATGAACATGGGGAGAAGGGAGGAGAGGTTGAGATGTACATAAAAAGCAACATGGAAACTTACATTACCATATTCAAAATAGATAGTCAAAGGGAATTTGCTGTATGGCTCAGGAAACTCAAACAGGTGCTCTGTATCAACCTGGAGGAGTGGGATGGGTGGAATGGGGAGGGAGATGGTGGGGGGAGGTTCAAAAGGGAGGGGATATATGTATACCTATGGCTGATTCATATTGAGGTTTGACAGAAAACAACAAAATTTTGTAAAGCAGTTATCCTTCCAAAAAAATTAATTAAAAAAAAAAAGAATGAAATACTTGCCACTTTAAACAACAAATGCACCTGGAGTACATTATACTTAGTGAAATAAGTCAGACAGAAAGGCAAACACTGTATGTTATCACTTACATATGGAATATTAAAAAAATAAAGCAAATGAATATAGCAAAAGAGAAACAGACTCACAGAGAACAAACTAATAGTTACTGGTGTGAGAGGGATTAAGAGAAGGGGCAAGATAGGGGTAGAGAATTACGAGGTGTGAAATGAGCAAGTTACAGGGATACATTTTAAAGCACAGGGAATAGAGCCAATATTTTATAGTATATTTAAATTGAGTCAATCTATAAATCTATTGAATCACTATGTTGTATACTTTACCCAATATATTAATAATATTGCAAATTAGCTATACATCAATAAGAAAGAGATACTACTCAAATTTTCAGTGGAAGCATTGGTATTTTCTCATGCAGACTCCTGCTTCTTTCAAGAAGCAAGTGTATGAAGACCACCTCAAGAGTCAGGTCAAGAGTAAAATTTCTCTCTGTAGAGATGAAAGTCTGTCCATAGTTTTTGCCCTGTATAGAGAAACAATTAACTGATTTTTTTTTTCTCTTTCTTTGTTACATTTCATTCTGTACTCATCTGAGATTGCCATGCCTTGTTAAGTATTTCACTATATATCTTATGTACAGTTAATCATGTTGGTTTGATGATGACACTCAGGTTCTGGGGAGAGAGTCTACCCTGCTCTGTGTCATTCTGATTCAAACTCTGTCAGACAATAAGAGGCCTAGTGGCACGAATGAACACCTACTTAGAGGTCTTTGGCTCAAGACCCACTGAGTCTGAACTTCCCTAGTACCCCAGTGGTTAATCCTCACACCTTTGTAAGAAAATAAAAAGGAGAGGCCCTTACAGTAAGCTTGTTACCTGATAAGTATATATGATATAAAANAATGAACACCTACTTAGAGGTCTTTGGCTCAAGACCCACTGAGTCTGAACTTCCCAAGTACCCCAGTGGTTAATCCTCACACCTTTGTAAGAAAATAAAAAGGAGAGGCCCTTACAGTAAGCTTGTTACCTGATAAGTATATATGATATAAAAGTGCCTGATATAAACTCAGCACATTGTATGTACTCATGATGGTGGTGATTATGGAAATGACAGTGATGATTATAAAGTGCTTTCCATTCCAGTGGGAGAGGGANCTATTATCCAGTGTAAGTTAATTTTTCTTCGAGGTGTGCAGTAAGGACAGAGTATCCTTTTGTTTTTTTTTACATGTAGATGTCTAATTGTCCCAGCATCATTTGTGGAGAAGACTATTCCTTCTTCATTGAATTATCTTGTCATGTTTGTCAAAATCAGTTGAAATAAGTCCTATTTCTGGACCCTGTATTCTGCCATTAAACTATGGTCTGTCCTTAGGCCCATGTCATAGTGACTTCATTACTGAAGCTTTACAACAAATTGTAAAATCAGGTAAAGTGAGTCTTCCAACCTTGTCCTACCTGAAAACTGCTTGGCTATTCCAGAACTATTGACCTTCCAAGTACATTTTAGAATTAGTTTGTCGAGAGCTACCAAAACACTGCTGGGATTTTGACTGGGAATATAATCTATATATCAATTTCAGAAAAATGAACCTCTTAACAATATTGAGTCTTCTATTCCCTGAACACAAGATACCTATCAATTTATTCAGTTCTTTATCTCATCAAGGTTTTATGGCTACTAACATATAACACTTGCACATATTTTGTTAAATTTATTGCTAAACCTGATGGTTTTGATGCTATTACAAATGACTTTGATTTTTAATTCACCTTTCATTTCTCGTATATAGATATACAACTGATTTTTTGTATATTATTCTTGCATCCTGAAAAATTATTTCAGGATAGTAGGGATTGGTTACATGGGGTGGGGTGAGCCTGAAAAACAGAGAACATCTCATGTGAAGGTACTGAGGCATGAACAAGATGAAATGGGCAAGATGGTCACCTGAAATATTCCATCCCAATCCAAGTGTCAACAGCAAAGGAGGAGGTTACAGGAGGTGGTAGGTTGTGAAGTTACAGGGAGTAATTTATAGCGGGTAGGGTAGTTAAGCCAAGTTAAGGAGTTAAGAGGCTTGGAGGTTATTCAGAATAGAGTGGGCAAGCCATTGAAAGGCTTAAAACCATCAAGTTCCATATTAGATTGTTTTAGAGAGAATATACAAATGGTTATGAAATGAATTGATTTGCCTGAAGGGAAGGGAGGAGATAGATCAGAAAATATTTGACATGAGACTGGCTAAGGAGTCATTAAAATAATCCAGGACATAAGAAGATAAGGCAGAAACTAAGGAGAATGAGGGCTGGGGAGATCCCTGACACATTGGTGGTTGAGTCAGCCGGTTTTGGTACCTTGGCACTCAGGTGCCAGCTCCTCCTCACTGCCCAAGAGGATCCCATCCACATGTGTACAATAAAGTCTCTCTAAACTCANAGAATGAGGGCTGGGGAGATCCCTGACACATTGGTGGTTGAGTCAGCCGGTTTTGGTACCTTGGCACTCAGGTGCCAGCTCCTCCTCACTGCCCAAGAGGATCCCATCCACATGTGTACAATAAAGTCTCTCTAAACTCAGAAAATTTCATAATTCTCTGTGCTATGTGGTCTGTAACTAACTTTTAAATATTTCAGCATAGGCATTGTGTGACGTATAGGTATGTACACTGGTTTGAATTCAAATCCGAGCGATAGTTATTTATCCTTTGATGGTTAGTTATCAACTAATCAAAAATAAACACTGTAAGGGGGTGAGTTAACATCTGACGTCAGTTCTCCAAAGGACATAGTTACCTCATCACTTTCCATGTGACTATGCCTGGGGGAGGGGTGGCTACAATAAAGGGAATTAGAGATACTGTTTCACTGGTGAAACTTTTAGTACACACACATTAACTAGAAATCCTCGAACTTGCATGAATTAGGAATTTACAAGGGATTTTGGAGCCCTGTGTCAGGGACAGGGTCAAAGACCAAATGTTAGAATAAGGTGCTCCTAGTTCTTATCACTCAGGAAATTATAAGGGTGAGGAGCTCTGTGGCAGGAGCAAAGACCAGGTGGCAGGAGCTAAGACCAACATATATTTTCTGTTATCTCAATTTCTCTTCGGGTTTATACACCATCACCCAGAACATTCTGTCTGCTGACCCAACTATCAATACAACTCAAGTGGATTCTTTTGCCACTAAAATGCAAAGCACTTGTCAAGTGTCTAAAGATGAAAGCAAGCTGACCAGCAAAGGTGTCACTAGGGTTGCTTTGCCAGCCGAGACAGGCTTGTCTGGGAAGCCAGACTGCAACTGCTTTCATGGCGGCCCAGCTCCAGGCAGAGAGGTTGGGAGAAAGGGACCTAGAACTCTCACGTCCCATTGTTCCCTGTCTATAACCTGAGCCCAAGTAACACAGATCAGTTAGATGCTTTTTCTAAATCTTCCTTTCAGAAGCCTCTGAGCTCTCCAATACTGTCCCCACAAAACTGCTCATATCATCAGTTCCCTGGTCAGTCTTTGCTGGGGCACAGCTTTCCGGTCCTCTCAGTCCCAGGCAACCCATCTCCAGCTCACATCATCTCCCCTGCTGTGGGCCGCTTGCACCTTCTGAACTGTCACAGCAATCAGTTTAACTGATGGTCATTCTGTTCAAACAATTGTTAATCAGGGAAGGGAGGGGATACACAAACAGGAGAAAGAATCAAAGGTTGGTACAGCCTCCAGACAGAGTCCTGGTTCCTACTCAAATAAATATGCATAACAATGTCTTTGAGCCCCCCACCCAGGTGGAGGATGGTAACTTCAGACTGAACACAAGATTCCTGGAGCACAGCTCTGTTACCTCAGCATCGACCAATTAAAAAGGGTCACAGACCCTGCAACCCTCTCCCCAAATGTTGCCTTCTGTTTCCGGGGACCAGAGATGACCATCTTGTTAGGTCTCCTGTTTTGCCCTTGTCTATTTCATCTCTGAGAGGGGCCAACTAAATTGATCTTACTACAAGGATAGAAGCTGGTTTCAGATGTGGAACACCACAACTCAGATCAGGTAGAGAGAGACTTCTGCTCTGCTAGGCCGGCCTACACCCATGCACAGCAGGAAGAAGTTACAGAAGAAAGAGACCTCCGCCCCAATTCGCAAGAAGTATCTTGAGTATGAAGTCTCTTGGGGGGAGTTGTTAGGGGAAGCACACTGACTGAAACCGCCCACCCTGGCCAGGCACCATAGTAACCATTTGCATGAGTTGTTTTATGACAGGAGATCCTGATAAAGAATACGGAACTAATAAGCCACCACCAACTGGAAGAGTTCGGGAAAGGTCTAAAGGAGACACCACGTGTCTGTCCACTTCCCAGAATCCCTCTTGCTAACATCCATCTTGGCTGAGTGATGCTTGCACCACCAGGAAAGACTCTGAATTAGAATGATTGGCCAAAGACCACCCGGAAACTAATCCCATCACCGTAAAACCCGAGACTGCAGCAGAGCAGTTCTCCTGGGTCCCCTTACCCTACTGCTCTCCACCCAGGTGCCCTTTCCCAATAAAATCTCTTGCTTTGTCAGCACATGTGTCTCCTCGGACAATTCATTTCCGAGTGTTAGACAAGAGCCCAGTTTCAGGCCCTGGAAGGGGTCCGCCTTCCTGCAACAATTCCATGTGCTAATCTGTCCTCTCCAAGTGGAAGAAAGACTAAGAGGCTCAGGTTTCCTCATCCCTTCTTCCCTTTCATATTTTAAATACTATGGTTTGGCACTATCGTTGACTTTGGGAAACACAGTTCTGGTGAGCAAAGCAGATAGCTCCTGCCCTGATCCAACATCCAGTTTTGGCATGGAAGACAGACAAGAAAATGGGCCATTAGAGTAGACTACAGTAAGGGACAGAATAAACCCATTTGTTTATTCGTTCACTCATTCCACAAGAGAATATCAAGCTCCTACTATTAGCCACTGGGGAATATAACTGCTTAAGACAGAGCCTGTCCTCATCCACTCATAGTACAGAAAAGAGAAGACATGACTGGAGGGTCAACTAGCCAACATTCAGAAGGTGGAATGGAAACTACACCTTAAAGTATGGAGAGTTGCAAGGTAGGGTTGATACCCACCAGTTACTTGGAACTGAGAAGTACTCGAGGCTGCTGGGAACCTTCAGCTCCTCCTCCCCCTCCACCTGTCTCTAATCCAGCCTTTCTTATGGAGAAAAATAGGGAAACCGCAATGACATCTGCATATTTGCCCACTGCCCAGAAGCCCCTTTGATGGTGGAAATTCCCAGAGAAGTTACTAGCTTGGGGGGTTTTCCTTGAACAGTAGATGCTAATTTTTCCTTCAAATCTGCTAAGAAGTCCCAGACTCCATTTATATTCAAGCCACAGGAATCCCATTTTCCTTGAAGTAAGAATGCATTTAATGAAGCAGGTTTCTCAGTGTCACCCCTCAACCCCCCTACATCCCTGTTTCCTGGCTTTAGGGTTCTGGTGCACAGGTGGAGGGAGGGGAACTTGGACCAGACTTGCATTCAGACCGCAGTTCTGCAGCTTTGCTGCAACTCCTCTGGGACTCCCTGTCTGTGTCACACAGCATACGGTGTTCCCAGCACCCCCATCCCCACTCCCGAGAGAATTCTGCCGTGTGAGGATGAGTCAGCAGAATTTGCCAAATTTTAAGGTGGGAGGGACCGCTGACATGGCCTCTGTGTCCTGGCTAGGGACCTGTGGTCTCCCCTGTCTGCACTTGGCAGTCTCTCAAGATCTTTGCCCAAGAGATGCCTTCCTGCAAGTCCAACGTGACTTGCTCCTGGTGATGTCATCCTTGAGCTCTGTCTCCACGGTGGGCACCACTCAGGATGAGGGGCAGGGCAGTCCTCACTTCCCACCCACACAGCTACACAAACCTGCTCACAAAAGTACTGGCGTGAGAACGTACAACTACTCAACACTGAATGAGCAAAAGAATGCTGATTCATATTTTCTACAGAATAAAATGATTTTTTAGAGGTGGTGAGAACTATGTAGAGAACGGGTAGCCAGCCCGAGGATCGAGTAGACAGGCACAGCTTCACAAGTTATTTCTTCCTCCGTGCTTGATATTACACAGCTTAATGCCAAGTCTTTGTTCTTCTTTCAGTTTCAGAACCTTCTCTTCTGATCTTGCTTTACATAAAATACATTTGAAAGGTCAAAGAAAAAGCCACTGATACTCCTAATGTCTCAGTGGAGACAGCAATTTTTATCTCATCAGGGTGAGCTATGAAGAATATATTTTGATTTCATCTGTGTTTTTTTTTTTTTAAATCCCCTCCTGATGGCAATACTAAAAAGCCAGGAAATTTTTGTCTTTTTAAGACCCATTTTAGAACATTAAAAAACTCTGTTTCTCATTATGAGCCTCACAGCATCCTTGTATGGTGAGCAAAGTGGTCTTACCCCATTTTTCAGATGGGGAAACTGAGGCTCCAAGATGTTACATAACTTAACCAAAGTCACGCAAATCAAAAGCGGGAGAGTTGGATCTGAATTTTTTCTTTTTTTTTTTTTTTTACTCAATGCTCAAGATTTGTTTTGTTAAAATGAACAGTAAAAACGAAACACTAAGGATCTGAATAATTCACCATGGGATAGTGAGCCCACTAAATAGGTTAATAGTTCATTAAATTCTGGGGTTTTGATGTTTCCTTCTCTTAAGATTATGATGGGCATAGAACCAACCACATTCCCACTGACAGTCTCACTCACATGGGATTACTTAGTACTAAAGTGAACAGCTGTTACCACGGAAACTTCTGAAAGTATTACAGATCCATGGTGGTATAAAAGGGGTCTAGAGTAGGATATGTTTTGATTTTCTAATGTTAGTCAGCTTAACTCAGCATTATTTGTCCAGGTTTTGCCCTCAGACATTCCAACACATTCTGCAGTTAGCTCAAGAGACAACGAATGATAGCTATTAAAAACTCTTAGTGCTGGGAACCCTTGGGAAAAATGCTCTCTAATTAAGATGAAAGATGCAGGCGGGTGTGCTGCATCTTGGAGAAGACAGGCAGGGCAGAGGAATGGAAAGCAGGAGAGTCTGGAAAATGTGAGGAGGGGCATCGCTGCTGTGGAACAAATTCAGTCTCCATTCTCCTTGGCTGAGCAGAACACAGGAGCTGGCTTCTATGGCTCTCCCCACTCCTGGCGCCTGCTCTGCTCTCTGGCTGTCTGGAAGACAGGCAGCTCTGGCCCCAGGGGTCCTGCGGAGGGAGGTATCAGTAATATCTCTTCAATCACTGACTTTCTGCACCAAAGCTATTGTTTCCCAACCATTCCCTTATAGGCTTATGGGTGACTGGTCTGCATACCAGTTAAGACCCTGCAACTCTGCTGTTGATGCTTTCTGGAAATTTATTTAAAAAATAACATTCTACCCACCATTTATTCCATCCTCTTCACAAAGAGATTACATTAAATCAGACAGGTGAATTAACAAAATCCTATCATTTGTAATCAATGGAATGAGTTCCATCGGCAGAAGCTCAGCACAGGGTACCATGGTCAGACAGGCAGGAACATCACGGGTCCACCTGAGAGCATCAGTCAAGGCACACAGAATGGGGTGTCTGCCAGACACAGGCAGGGTAGAGCATTCTTGGTAAGGGGAACAGTGCATGTAAACTCAGAGACCTGAAAAAAATAGTGTGTTTGGCAGACAGTCAAATGCTTGTGTTAAATTAACCTGTGTGTGTGTTACATTCTTACACACACTGTAAAGATAGTTGAGGGCCAAGTTGGAAAGGCCACGAGTGCTGTGTTTTGGAGTCTGCATTTGATCCTGCCCTAGTGAGGTGGGTTTTTAAGCAGTAGAATGAGAGGACCAGTTCTGAGGTCTAGAACTGGTGGCGTGGGGTGAAAGCGGAAGAGACTGGAGGTTTGAGGCCAGGTAGGAGCAGTTGGAGGAGTCACGGAAACGACAGAGGACACCAAGCCCAGCCAGGTGGGTAGTGAATCAACAATAACAGTAATAATGGGCATTGAAAAGGAAGATACCATTGTAGATAACCAAACTGACTGACAAAGTCAGAGGGCTGAATACCCCTGGGTGCCAGGAGGCATATCCAGAGCTTCCATGAGAAGCCTCTGCCAAGTAGAGCTCCAGCAAGCTTGTGCTCAGGAAGATGGTTATAAAACGTGCAGAGTGCTTTGTTTTTTGAAAGAAATAGTTTAACAGTTACTTGGGTGTGTGTGTGCTATGTGCTCAGTTGTGTCTGACTCTTTGAGACCCCAGGGACTGTAGACTGCTAGGCTCCTCTGTCCATGGGATTCTCCAGGCAAGAATACTGGAGTGGGTTGCCATTTCCAACTCCAGAGACCGAACCTGTGTCTCCTGCATCTCCCGCACTGGCAGGCGGATTCTTTACCACTATGCCACCTGGGCAACTCCATAACAATTACTTAAGAAAGGCCTTAAAATCACTGAGTTGTTTTTTTTTTCATCAAGTGTTAACTTCTGAGCAGAAAGGTCTACCACTTAGGGAGTGATGAGGTGGGGGCAGGACATTTCTTTGTATCACTTTAGCTGAAGACATTTCTCTATTGCTTTTGTACTATCGTTTTATTTTTTTTCCTTCTGCAATTAATCTGCCACCTCGTGGCCTAATGAGAAATTTCAGTTTTCACAGACTGGAGAAGGAGAATGGATGCAGTAGGAATCAATATTCTTTTGGCCAATATAAGCATTAACACACTATTGACTGCCATGAACAGTATGTCAGTACAGGACTGCATCTCTCTCACTATAAAATGTCCCTATCTACTATCCAAAAGGTATTTTGCAATTTCCCAAGAATTAATGGAATAATAAGAATATGAATCATAGACACTTCTTACATCTGTAGATTTTGACTCCAGAAACTGAAAACTAGAATGTGGTCCTTATACTTTAATGGGAAGCAGGATTGCCCTAAAAGCTACAAAGTGCCCTCAACATATAAATACTGCTTAACAACAGTAAGGTGAATTTACAAACATAGATGAAACCTGGATACTAAGCAAATATCCATTATATTAAAATAAGAAGTGAACACAAGCTGATGGATGCAATCCCTTTTCTTGGGCTGAGTCATGAGATCAGTTTCTAACAACTGATCTTGAGAAACTGAGAGGATGCTTGCACGGGTGGTGGGTGGTCCTTGAGCCTATTTTACTTCTTAGAGTCGACACACAAAAAATAAGCAAAGGACCCATCTCAATATGTCTCGGTCGTCAGGAGTACAGTATAGCAAAGTGGTAATGGGGGTCAGCCTGGGATTCTGCTGGCTTCTGCTGTGTACACTTTTAACCTTTTAGTTAGTGGATAATAGTGATGCAAGGAGGCGAGTCCCAGGAAATGGATGGGCTGGGACACTCGAGAGCCAGTCTAGTGAACACTGGCTGAATTTAGTTCTGCCCTTGGTTCAACCTATTCTCAATCTCAGAAATTCTGCCTTAAGAAAGGTGTCTTTCAATTGAGAGATAGTTGCATATCATATTATATTAATTTCAGGTGTACAACACAATGACTCGATATTTGTATATGTTGCAAAATGATTAAAGATGGTTTTTAATAGTTACTTTCTCATATAATATAAAAATCATAAATGTAGATGTGACCAAAGTTTATTTTTGTTCTACTATGAAGCAAGGGTGTCCAAAGCCAATTAAAAGCATGATTAAGATTTTTAAAGGATATTTCAGCCATATAGTTGCTAGTGACTTTCCTATTTCCATTTGTATATCTTCATTTTAATCTGACAACACAACTGTCATTAATTCTAAAACTATTTTTGGTCAGTCCTGTGTTCTAGGTCTAAGCATATTGTTCGTAGTGATAGTGTAGTGTCCTCCTTCCTAAGAGTTATCTTTCATATTTGTGATGTTTCTTAAGGAATTGGCACATAAACTGCATAAACTCCTATCCGAATTTGGAAACNGGAAAAGACCCTGATGCTGGGAAAGACTGAGGGCAGGAGAAGGGGATGACAGAGAATGAGATGGTTGGATGGCATCAGCGACTCAATGAACATGAGTATGGGTATGCTCCAGGAGTTGGTGATGGACAGCGAGGCCTGGAGTGCTGCATTCATGGGGTCACAAAGAGTCAGACACGAGTGAACTACTGAACTGAACTGACATGAATCAACCACAGGTATACATATGCTTCCCCATTCCAAATCACCCTTCCAATCCTATCCCATCCCTCTGGTTATCCCAGTGCACCAGCTTTGAGTGCCTTGTCTCATGCATCAAACTTGGATTGGTCATGTATTTCACATATGGTAATATACATGTTTCACGGCTCTTCTCTCAAATCATCCCACCCTCACATTCTCCCACAGAGTCCAAAAGTCTGTTCTTTACATCTGTGTCTCTTTTGCTGTCTTATATTTAGGGTCATCATTACCATCTTTCTAAATTCCACATGTATGTGTTAATATACTGGTGTTTTTCTTTCTGACTCACTTCACCCTGTATAATAGGCTCTAGTCATCCACTCATTAGAACCCACTCAAATGTGTTCTTTTTTCAGCTGAGTAATATTCTATTGTGTATATGTACAACAAATTTCTTATCCATTCATCTGCTGATGGACATCTACATTGCTTCTGTGTCCTAACTACTGTAAACAGTGCTGCAGTGAACATTGGGGTTTGCCTGTCTCTTTCAGTCCTGGTTTCCTTGCTGTGTATGCCCAGCATTGTGACTGCTGGGTCATATGGCAGTCCTATTTCCAATTTTTTAAGGAATCTCCACACTGTTCTCCATAGTGGCTGTACTAGTTGGTATTCCCACCAACAGTGTAAGAGGATTTCCTTTTCTCCACACCCTCTCCAGCATTTATTGTTTGCAGAATTTTTGATGGCAGACATTCTGGTGGCATGAGATGGTAGCTCATTGTGGTTTTGATTAGCATTTATTGGATATGAGTGATGCTGAGCATCATTTCATGTGTTTGATAGCCATCTGTATGTCTTTTTTGGAGAAATGTCTGTTTAGTTCTTTGGCCCTTTTTTTTTTTTTTTTTT
>SJYV01034421.1:212066-262495 GCA_006410875.1 Neotragus pygmaeus | reverse complement strand
TTTTTTTTTCATCAAGTGTTAACTTCTGAGCAGAAAGGTCTACCACTTAGGGAGTGATGAGGTGGGGGCAGGACATTTCTTTGTATCACTTTAGCTGAAGACATTTCTCTATTGCTTTTGTACTATCGTTTTATTTTTTTTCCTTCTGCAATTAATCTGCCACCTCGTGGCCTAATGAGAAATTTCAGTTTTCACAGACTGGAGAAGGAGAATGGATGCAGTAGGAATCAATATTCTTTTGGCCAATATAAGCATTAACACACTATTGACTGCCATGAACAGTATGTCAGTACAGGACTGCATCTCTCTCACTATAAAATGTCCCTATCTACTATCCAAAAGGTATTTTGCAATTTCCCAAGAATTAATGGAATAATAAGAATATGAATCATAGACACTTCTTACATCTGTAGATTTTGACTCCAGAAACTGAAAACTAGAATGTGGTCCTTATACTTTAATGGGAAGCAGGATTGCCCTAAAAGCTACAAAGTGCCCTCAACATATAAATACTGCTTAACAACAGTAAGGTGAATTTACAAACATAGATGAAACCTGGATACTAAGCAAATATCCATTATATTAAAATAAGAAGTGAACACAAGCTGATGGATGCAATCCCTTTTCTTGGGCTGAGTCATGAGATCAGTTTCTAACAACTGATCTTGAGAAACTGAGAGGATGCTTGCACGGGTGGTGGGTGGTCCTTGAGCCTATTTTACTTCTTAGAGTCGACACACAAAAAATAAGCAAAGGACCCATCTCAATATGTCTCGGTCGTCAGGAGTACAGTATAGCAAAGTGGTAATGGGGGTCAGCCTGGGATTCTGCTGGCTTCTGCTGTGTACACTTTTAACCTTTTAGTTAGTGGATAATAGTGATGCAAGGAGGCGAGTCCCAGGAAATGGATGGGCTGGGACACTCGAGAGCCAGTCTAGTGAACACTGGCTGAATTTAGTTCTGCCCTTGGTTCAACCTATTCTCAATCTCAGAAATTCTGCCTTAAGAAAGGTGTCTTTCAATTGAGAGATAGTTGCATATCATATTATATTAATTTCAGGTGTACAACACAATGACTCGATATTTGTATATGTTGCAAAATGATTAAAGATGGTTTTTAATAGTTACTTTCTCATATAATATAAAAATCATAAATGTAGATGTGACCAAAGTTTATTTTTGTTCTACTATGAAGCAAGGGTGTCCAAAGCCAATTAAAAGCATGATTAAGATTTTTAAAGGATATTTCAGCCATATAGTTGCTAGTGACTTTCCTATTTCCATTTGTATATCTTCATTTTAATCTGACAACACAACTGTCATTAATTCTAAAACTATTTTTGGTCAGTCCTGTGTTCTAGGTCTAAGCATATTGTTCGTAGTGATAGTGTAGTGTCCTCCTTCCTAAGAGTTATCTTTCATATTTGTGATGTTTCTTAAGGAATTGGCACATAAACTGCATAAACTCCTATCCGAATTTGGAAACGCTGCTAAGTCGCTTCAGTCGTGTCCGACTCTGTGCGACCCCATAGACGGAAGCCCACCAGGCTCCCCCATCCCCGGAATTCTCCAGGCAAGAACACTGGAGTGGGTTGCCATTTCCTTCTCCAATGCATGAAAGCGAAAGTGAAAGTGAAGTCGCTCAGTCGTGCCCGACTCTTAGTGACCCCATGGACTGCAGCCTACCAGGCTCCTCCATCCACAGGATTTTCCCGGCAAGAGCACGGCAGTGGGTTGCCATTGCCTTCTCCGGAATTTGGAAATAGTTTGTTAATAACAAGTTTCAATGACTCTAATACATGAAATAGTTTTGAAATGTATGCTTCTGATTTTTTGAAAACTCATTTAGAATATTGCCTTCACCCTGAGCCTAGATTATGATATTGATGATGATGAATTTTATTCTATTTGCAATTTATCAAAGAATGTGAAAGCTGGAAGGAAACTGCAAGGTAATCAAGTTCACTCAGCTGCTGTTTTAAGTCATGTTTGTGCTGAAAACGTAATTTTGATCTAATGGGTTCTGCATGCCCATTGATGGAGAGAAAAAGGAACCAATTAATATGTAGAAGATCATGGAAAATATTATGGAACTGATATGGGGAAAAAAGTGATCATTTTTGTGATCCCACAGATAGAAGAAGCTGAGGCAGCAGGCATGGATGGAGTTGGGGAACTGAGGAAGCTGGGACAGAGGTAGGCTGGCTGGAGGTGCAGGTAAAAAAGATAAAGGAAATTGGGGTAAGAATAGCATACATCCAGGAGAGCCAAGGGGTGAACATCCTGGACTTGGGAAAGAGGCAAGATCAGTAGAGGGCTCAAGTACCTATCTGAGGGTTCATGATCCGTTGGGAGGAGTATGCAGGTAAGAGAGGAAGTGTCACAGATTCTGCCCCCAGCAGTGTAATGAAGTAGACATTTGGGTGGTGGCCTGGAGAGTGGTGTAGATCAGTAGTTCTCAACCTTGACTGTATATTGAAAGAGCTTTGAAAAATCCTAATGCCCAGGTCCCACATCTCATTCTGGGAGTGGAACTCAGGCACCCTGTTTTTCAAAGCTCTTCATATGATTTCAACGTGAGACAAGGTTGAGAAATACTAGTGTAGAAAACAGGAGATTTCTACCCCTAGTAGGTAGAAAGGTGACGTCAACTTAAAAGATTAGATGTGATACAGCTGTTGGCCTGCTACCTCTGACCTGCAAGTAGCACTTGATTTAACTCTGACTGAGGCCTGGTCTGTATTAGGAGCTCAATTCCCATCAGCTGGTGGGAGAGTTGGGTTAATATCACCGCCTCCGACATACACTTTATCCCTGGGGCAGCCTAGTCTCACAGGACTACATTTTGCCCTCTCCCAGTCCTCTTGACTGACATTTCTGGGTTTCAGTCTCACACCTGCTGGAACTGAATTCTGCTCAGTACATCAGTCAGTGGTTCCTGGAACTCCCTTTTCCCTGGAGTTGGACTGTGATCCCTCATCACTGGCTGTGAGCTGAAAGCCTTCTGAAGCTTAATGAATCTCTCCACTTATCATTGGATTAGATATTTCTGGTATCAGTTCCAATATGGAAAGAACTGAGGTCCTGAAATCCTTTGGGACAAACGCATTTGCATGGTCCACCTCTCTCGTTGGGGCCATCCTATGTGTGCATAACTTCCTGGATTCTGAACATGCCAGATCTCAGCTGCCTCCCCTTACTACTGGTCCATCACTCCCTCAAAACTGAGGCTAAATGGTGAGAGCTCAAAATCATGCCACTAGGTGGTGGGAGCTTAAAACCTGAGCATTCCTGGGGGCTCAGGTGTTTTAGTGACAGAAATCCATGGGAAGGAAACTTGAAACTCACACAGTATTCCTCAATGAACTCATCACCTGGAGTCACCATAATGACTTCTGCAGGAAAGAAAAAGATGAGGGCAAATGAGATGTGAGTGATGAATGCAACAGAATTGGGAAGGAGGGGTGGTGCTCTGCTTAGAGAATTGTCTAAAGCAAAGTAGGGCAAGTGAGGCAGGGATGGGTTCACCCACAGCCACAGTAGACATAGCTCGTTGATTGCAACATTCTTGCCTGGCGCACCCAGATTTTGACTTAAAATCCGTCTCCACACAGTGTGCTAGGTATTCACCACAAATCAATCAGAGCTGTCATGCAAGTTGAAAACTATGCTCCACGCTGAATCTAAGTGAAGAAGCACTTTTTAAAATACATTTTTGGCTGCACCCCTATAGCATATGGGATCTTAGTTCCCGAAACAGGGATGGAGCCAACATCCCCTGCCTCAGAAGGCAGAATATTAGCCATTGGACCACCAGGGAAGTCCCAAGAAGCACTTTTCTTCTTCCTAAGCTGCATACACCATCATCCGGGCCTCCTGGCGGAGGGGCAGTCAGAAGAGGGAACCAGAGAGGAAGCCTGCGCTATGGAAAAGCAAACCCATTTCTTTAAGATTTGGCAGTATTAGAATTGAACACTGTTTCTGTTTAATTACGGCCAATCCCTACAATGCTTTCTTTTCTTCTATTTCCCATTTTACACCAAGTGTCTTTCCTATCAGCACAGTCTCTCCCATCATCCCCACTTTCCTTTTTCGCCCCTGCTACAAATTGACTGGTGTTCTGTGGAGCTGGGGCTTCCTGGAAGTCCCTGGTGACCTGCAGGCAGCCTGCAAGGTCAAGCTGTGGACAGGAAAGGCTCCTGGGGAGCTGTCCCAGGGTACCAACCGAAGTGCCTCCCGCCACTCAGCGGCCATTCGTGCCTCCTAGAAACTGACTTGTGATCTTGTCCCAACCCCTGCAAGTGCTTTCAGTTCTGCAGGCCCCAGAGCTTCCCTGAGCATGTCCTTTTTGTCAAAGTCAAACAAAAACACAAGAAAAAAACAAACAAAAAATGAAGAGGAAGCTCTTTCATCCAGCCCCATGGAAAAGAAAGAAATGCATCCAAGTGAATACATTTTGCCACCACTTAGAGATATGGGGCCAGCCTTCATAAGGAACACTGCCAGGGTGTACTAGGTAAGTTTCAAGGGGATGGTAAGAGTATTTAATTTAACGCCTCATCCTCAGAACTGCCCTGAAAGCTATCCTTCAACTTCTGTTTTTTCTCTTCCATAGGGTTGAACACCCCTTTCTTCCCAATGTTAACACATCTGTTAGTTTTGTATAGCAGGCATTCTAATAACTGGTGAATTCAATTATGTGCTTTACTTGCTTGAGTCCTACACTGCCAACCCTGGAGAACTTTCTATGACCAATTCTCCCAGTTCTCCAAAATGGAAACCTCTGAGTCATCACTGGTGCTCCTTTCTTCTTAATTTCTGGCATCAAACTGCCTCAACGTCCAAAATATTCTCCTCTCAAAATGTCTCTGGATGAACTCTTTGCTCTATCCCAGGCCATCCCTCTTTCCCTATCCTTACCGCTTCATCTTTGGATTACTGCAGCCACTGGTCTCACTTGCCCTGTAGCTTCAATCCCTCCATGCCAGACCAGTATTCCAAAACTCAAAATGGATCTTTTCACTACCATATTCAGTAACCTCTAATGGAATCCCATGCCTAGGATATCATTTCTAACTATTCTCAGTGATGCACATGTGCTCCAAACATTATGTTTACACACACACACACACAACACACAGCACTGAGAATAAGTCTATTGCTTGATGTACAAGTGGTCTTCTGCTTGCCTTTTAACATCAAGCAGGGATTCAAGTGAGACCCCTGAAAGTAATTCCAGAACTCCATTGGAGCAAAAAAAAAAAAAAAAAAGAGTTTGGATGCACTGGAAAGGGTGCAAAGAATTGCTTGACCTTACCTACATCACCCCTCTCTCAAGGTAGCACGGCTTAGGTCCTAGGAGGCTCTTCCCTGGCCCTTGGTTTATCTCAAAGGTGAAAGAGACAGCGTTCGAGTGACACCTGAGTCCCTAGCTGTGCAGGACACCTCCAAAGGGTTCCTTTCTCTTTCACCCCATTGGGAATACTACATGAAGGTCTCTATGATTTACAGGGTAGGGAGTAGTAGGGAGGATAGCAGAGAGAACTTGGGAAGGACGTGAAAGTGACACAGACGCTCACCGCCTTGTGGGTTCCATCAAGAAGCTGGCCCACAGTGTCTGGGAGCACTTCTAGCCCATGTGCACCTATACTGTCCCACATCCACACAAACACAGATACCCATCTTGTGGCCAGCTCCTTGCACATGCTCCTGACGATGGCCTGAGTGGCTTTTGGCAGGTTTCCAGTGAGCACACACACAGAAAGGTGGCTGATCTGTACACCAGGGAGAGCCCACAAACTTGAACGTTAGGGTCATGAGTAAGAAAGCAAGAGAGGTTGTGAGCCCTGGGCTTGGTGCATCCAGGATCCAGAGATGGCGTGCAAGTTTAAGAATTCTGCCACAAGGGGGCGCAAGAAGCAAAGAGCAGGTGTACCCACAGAAGGTTTGAGAGAGCCTCAAAATTCATACTAATATTGATAGAAGGTCTCTCTCTCCCAAATGCAGTTGGTAAAGATTTGCTACTTCAAATGCAATGAAAATGTCAAAGAACATGAAAAATCAAAGTAACACGACACCACCAAAGAATCACAATCTTTCAGTAACTGAATCCAAAGAGATGTATGACTTATCTGACAATTCAAAATAGCTGTCCAAAAGAAACTCAGTGAGCTACAAGAAAACACACAAAGAGAATTCCCAAGACTGACATGGGAATAAATAGAAAATATAAACAGACCAATTACCAATATTGAAAATGAATCAGTAATTTAAAAATTCCCAACAAAAAAGTGTCCAGGACCAAATGGCTTTACAGGTGAACTTGATCAAACATTCAGAAAGGAGTTAACACCTATCCTTCTCAAACTATTAAAAAAAATTACAGAGGAAGTAATGCTTCTAAACTCATTATATTAGGCCACCATCTCCCTGATACCAAAAACAGACGATGACATCACATACAAAAAATAAAATCATGAGCTGGTATCACTAATGAACATACGTACAGAACTCCCCTCCATTTCCCGACAACGTACTAGCAAACCAAACTCAGCAATACACTAAGAAGGATCATACACTATCATAAGATTCATCCCAGGGATGCAAGCGTTTTTCAATATCTGCAAATCAATCATGTGATACATTACATTAATAAACTGAAGAGTAAAAATCATACAGTCACTTCAATAGATGCCAAAAAAGCTTTCAATAAATTCAACATCCATTTCTGATTAAAAATTCTCCAGTAAGTGGGCATAGAAAGAACATACTTCAACATAAGAAAGGTTATGTATGACAAACCCACAGCTAACACATCATACTCAAAGGTGAAAAGCTGAAAGCATTCTCTTTAAGATGAGGAACAAGACAAGGATGCCCACACTCGCCACATTTATTCAACAGTTTTGGGAGTCCTAGCCACAGCAATCAAGAGAAGAAAAAGAAATAAGAGAATTCCAGATTGGAAGGGAAGTAAAACGGAAGTAAAACTGTCACTATTTGCAGATGACATGATTCTATACATAGAAAATCCTAAGGATGCTACCGGAAAACTACTAGAGCTCATCAATGAATTTGGTAAAGTTGCAGGATGCAAAATTATTACATAGAAATCTGCTGCATTTCTAAACACTAACAATAAAATACAAGAAAGAAAAACTGGTGAAACAATCCCATTAACCTTTGCATCAAAAAAGAATAAAATACTGAGGAATAAAATACCTTCCCAAGGAGGCAAAAAACCTGTACTCTGAGAATTCTAAGATGGTATAGAAGATCTTAAAGACAACATAACAATATGAAAAGATATACCATGTTCTTGGATTGGAAGAATCAACATTGTAAAAATGACCACACTATCCAAGGCAAATCAGATCCAACACAATCTCTTTCGAATTGCCAGTGGTATTTTTCATAGAAGCAGAACAAAAAATTTAAAAATTTGTATGGAAACTCAAAAGAACCCAAATAGACAAAGCAATCTTGAGGGAGATTTTGTCTAATACTTTTATAGTGCTTTCATTTCTAGTATCTCTATACATTTCTGGCTGGTTTGCCACTCACTCTAACCAGACCACACCCTAGACTAGCAGAGCTTGGATTTTTTCCTGTTTCCTACCAAGATGTTCCTACTTCTACTGACGATGACTCTGGGCATGGATCTTTGCACTCTGCTCCTGATCAAGTCAGTCCCCTCTGGCTGTGACGCTGCTAGTTTTCACAGTCAGTTCTACTCTAGGAAAGCTGTTTCTCACCAACTGAGCTGGAGGGGATGGAGGCAGCCCCAGGCAAGAAGGCTGTAAACTCCCACTGTTCTTATTCAAAGTACTAGCAGTTTTTCCTGAATACATGTTTCTTAAATTGTTGTTTGCCTTTGGTTAACTTTTAGAGCCCTTAAGTTATCAGTTTCTGATATTTTTCCACCAGTGCTGTATTTGTTTTGTGGAGAGAGAATTTTCTAATCTGTTCCCAATAGTTGGAAGTTCTGCCTCTGAAGGTATTTTTACCATAGTTATTAAATCAATATTCAGAATATACTATAAACATATAAATGCTTTTATATCTGAAGTAGATAGTAAACTGTGCTTATTTTACTGTTCACTTCTTGGAGTTAAAAAATGCCTCATGTTTTCCTGGGTTCCTCAAGGAAAAGAAATTCAATCCCCTAGAAAGTAATCTTGTAGAGGAAGTGACAGTTTTCCTGAAAACTATTTCATTTGTGAAGATTAAAAATACTTTGTAACTGGAAAAAAAAGAGAAAGAAATGCCTCATATTTTCACTTGAGTAGATTAAATCTCCCCAGGACATCACCTCAATAAACAAATAAGTCAGATAAACTATCACTTCTTTTTTTCCTCTGGAGATATTCTTTTAGAGTCCTTCATTCTTCCATTCCAATATTGACTATTTTATTTCAGGTCTGCTGAACAGCTATTATTCTAAAATTTTCTTTCATTTCATTGAGCACATTGTTTCCGGGGTTAAATGTCTATCTTGAAGGTCATGTAAAATAGTGATCTAAACATAGTCTCTGGAGTTAAACTGCTGAGTTCAGACTCTACTCTGTATTAGTTGTGCCACCTTGGGGACATTGCCTGTCTATGCCTCGATTTTCCTACCTGTAAAATCATTGTGAAAAGAACACTACTTCTCTCATTCAGCTGTCCTCAAGATCAAGTGAGCACGTATATAAATATGTATAAGTACTGCTACTGCTGCTGCTAAGTCGCTTCAGTCGTGTCCGACTCTGTGTGACCCCATAGACGGCAGCCCACCAGACTCCGCTGTCCCTGGGATTCTCCAGGCAAGAACACTGGAGCAGGTTGCCATTTCCTTCTCCAATACATGAAAGTGAAAAGGGAAAGTGAAGTCGCTCAGTCGTATCAGACTCTTAGCGACCCCATGGACTGCAGCCCACCAGGCTCCTCCGGTCCATGGTCTTCTAGAGGCGAGAGTACTGGAGTGGGGTGCCACTGCCTTAGCTACTATCATTTGGGTGGATTAGCTATTGGTGAAGCATGTGGAATTTTTGGAGAAATGTCTGAAAGTGTAATTTTTGAAATACTGCATAGCTAACAATTCTTCTAACACTTGGTTATCTGACTGGGTATAGGATTTTAGGTTGAAAATTATTTGTCCTCAAGATTTTAAAGGCATGGTGCTATTGGTTTGTATCTTCTGATAGTTCTCGGTATTCTCATCCTTTGTGTGTGTTTTCTTTTTGAAACTTTTACGAATGTTTTATTCTTGGCCTTTTGACATTTCATTCTGATGTGCCTTGAAGCATTTCTTCTTTTATTCATTGTGCTGGCTACTCCACTGACTCATTGCACCAAGAATTTTTCTCGTGTTATATCCTTGATAATTTACTCCCCTGTTCTCTCTTTCTGTTCAGACTTCCTGAAACACATAAAGACTGGACCTCAGGGACTGATCTTTTTACTCCTATTGTCCCTATTTAAAATTTTTTTCACCTTCATTCTGCAAGAGTTCTCTTACAATCTTTCTATTGAATTTTAAAAAATTCTGCTATCAATGTCTTTCATTTATAAGAGTTCTTTTAAAAAATGTTTTATTGGGGTATAGTTGATTTGCAATGCTGTGTTACTTTCTGCTATAGAAAAGATTTTTTTCCAATATAGGCTATTACAGAGTATTTAGCTGAGTTCCCTGTGCTATAGAGGAGATCCTTATTAATCTATTTTATATACAGTAGTTCTTTCAAATTTTCTATAATTTTGTTTTGTTTCATGGATGCAATATCTCCTCTTTCTGAAGATATAAATTATATATACTGCTACTGCTACTGCTAAGTCACTTCAGTTGTGTCCGACTCTATGTGACCCCATAAACGGCAGCCCACCAGGCTCCGCCGTCCCTGGGATTCTCCAGGCAAGAATACTGGAGTGAGTTGCCGTTTCCTTCTCCAATGTATGAAAGTGAAAAGTGAAAGTGAAGTCGCTCAGTCGTGTCCGACCCTTAGCGACCCCATGGACTGCAGCCTACCAGGCTCCTCCATCCATGGGATTTTCCAGGCAAGAGTACTGGAGTGGGGTGCCATTGCCTTCTCCGATAAATTATATATATATATATATATTTTTTTTTTCCCTCTTCTCCATGAATTATCTGAGCTTTTTTCTGAGTTCCTCTTTTTTTTTTTCTGTTGCTTTTGTATGTACAGAGCCTTCCAAATTGGAAGATTTCTCCAATACTTGGTGATCTTTGGCTCTCCTTTGTCATGTAAGAGTGAGGTACAAAAACAAAAATATCAGAGAGGGCAAGACTTGCTGACTGAAGAGCAAAGGAACTTTTCTATTAATGTGATTCCAAAATATTCATAGAGATCTTTTCTTTGAGGCTAATCAATGCCACAATAGCTTAGCTAGGAAAGGCTAGGTTAGCTGCAGTAGTAGTTAAAAATTACAAAAACAAAGTCTCCATGACTTAACACAGTAAGTATTCACCATTTCCACTACATGTTCAATGGAGATTGGTAGTGAGCTTGGCTCCCAGTCCACAGTAACTCCAAATCATCTAACGATGCCACTATTACATCAGGAAACTTCAAGTGTTTGTCACAGCAGGGGAAAAGAAAGCATGGGAAAGGATGCATTGGCTCTTGAATGGTTCCATCCAGAAGTAACACACATGAGTTCTTCTCATTTGACATTCACTAAAACAAACCATATGTCCACTAACTTCAGTGAGAGGGAAAGTGCAGTCCTCCCAAGCACCCAGAACAGAGGGAGAACCGGCAACACTGGGGAGCAGCACGCATGTTTACCGCACTGGCACGGTTGCTCCCTTAAGAAAATCTTATCCTTCATGTCCCCCAAACCTCCTCAGGAGATTATTCAGACACTGAACCTCCACTTGCCTGTTTTAGAAGTAATCTCCCTTTTCCCCCACCTTGTTGAATACAGTATGTTGACTAAATTAAACAGAACTCATGAAAAGCTAGATGTAAACAAGAGAAGGATTCGTCTATTTATGAAACTTCCTACAGGAGCGAGAAAGTCACAGCAAGTTTCAATTTTTCTTTTTCCATCATCGTCAATTTTTCTTTTTCCATCACCCCATGTCTTCCTAAGATCACTCCCAATCTCATGACAGGACAAGCTGAGAGAGGAAACCAGATGGAATTGAAGGTAGCAGCAAACAGAGTTATAGTTTGGAGTTGGCTGTGGCTGGCTTCCAAAGGACTAGTTTTGCAATTTATTATTAACGTTGAGTAGCTACACATGAAAGGGAGTTGAAGCTGGCCAAAGAGGCTCTCCTAATAGCAAAGTCTTTTAAGACCCAGAGTCATGAACTACAGCCTGCAGGTTCCCAGGCAGTAATGGTAGAATTCAGGTTTCTCGAGCAGAAACCATTAAGATTCTTCAGGGATAGAGAAGAGTTCAAATTTGAAGGCAACTCCCTCTCAAAGCCTGCATCATCCTGGATGGACAGTGAACAGGTCCCAGGCATCACTGCTTTGAAATACTAGACACAAAAGTGATTGCAAACCAGATAAAAACTGTCTCCCAACCTTCATGAGAAGACTGTAAAACCAATCTGTTTTTCTGCCTCTGGTTCCAAAGAAACTAACTGCTGAGGATGCACATAAATGGTGTCTGACTCATTGTTTCCTTCCTTAATTCCATTGGATGTTGAATTAATAAACAACCACAGATATTCACTCAAGCTAAAATTAGCCTCCTTGTCAGAAAACACTGACTTGTTCCAAGATTAGGAGCTAGCCTGGCCAGCAAACAAGTGACTGCTTCAGCTTTGTTCTCTGAACCCTCTGAGTACAGGGCACCCCAGATTCATTCCCCATTATAGATGGAGAGTCACAGACAAAGCTCCTAGGCCACTGCTGGGCCTCCAGACAGGGCCTTCTGGCACACATCCTCCCCTCCTGGTCTCTGAACAGCACAGAGCCACTGCTCTGTGAACTTGCCACCATGCAGAAGTTTTCAACCACTTTTGCTGGTGGGGTAGTTTAGCTGCTAAATCATGTCCAACTCTTTGCGATCCCATAGACTGTAGCCCAGGCTTCTCTGTCCATAGGATTTCCCAGGCAAGAATACTGGAGTGGGTTGCCATTTCCTTCTACATACCACCCCTGGATTGCAGTGTAAAAGGTGCCATTTATATCATTAAGTTATCATATGGTACGGCAGCTGATTTGCTAACTGAGGTCCTCACATTGTCAATCATTGGATGCTGGCCACCAGAGGGAGGGGCACCATCTTGGAGGAGGCAGCTGATTGCAGATGGGACAATCCCTCAAGATGTTGACGGCTGAGGGCTGCTGGCCCACAGCACTCCTAGGAGCTGGGAGCTTGAGTCTTTATTGCAAGGGGATCTGGGAAATGCATCCCAGAGTCTAACACAGCTATTTCAAATCCTTTCTCCCAGCAGACTCTCCAGTCAGTGTTCGAACTTCTTCAAATATCTGCCCCGGATTCACTTGGTCCACAGTTTTCAGATCAATGTCACTTGCCCGCAAACTCTCCATTCTTTTCCAAAGGCCTACCTTTATCTCTGATTTGTCACACTGACTCATGTCTGTCTATCCCTATGAGTAAGTTTAATTCTACATTTATGTTGATGTTCACTTAGTAACTTTCCTCCATGATTTTAAATAGCCAGCCCTTGTCTATGAAAACAAAGAATCAGGCTTCAAGTAATGAAATATTTGCTGGACATATCCAACTTTGCATTAGAACATGCTTTCATCGTGTGACTATATGCTCTATAAGGAGAAAACTAGACTGATGCTTTGAACTTTCCATCCTGAAGAAGAAAGTTCCACTGACTCATCATCAAAGAATTTTGGAATTCTCTTCTGGTTGTAGGGATTAGTTGACATGAGAACCATGAGGACACTTTCTCTCCTGCCTCTGACAATCAAAAGCACACTTGATTGGCATGGCTAACAAAGGATAAAGATGATTGAGAAAACAGTTTCTCTCTGTCATGCTACTTCACTCTTGTAACCCAAAACTGAGCATGATTACTTAGGTACCACCCAGGACCTTGTGTGTGCTCGGTTGCTCTGTCACATCTAAATTTTTGCAGTCCCATGGACTGTAGCCTGCCAGGCTTCTCTGTCCATGGAATTTTCCAGGCAAGATTACTGGAGTGGTTTGCCATTTCCTCCTCCAGGGGATCTTCCCGACCCAGGGATGGAACCCATGTGTCTTGTGTTCCCCGCATTGGCAGGCAGATCCTTTGCCACTGTGCCACCTGGGAAGCTCACCTTTGACTTAGGAGGAGTTAATGATGAAAAGAAAAGATTCTGTTGTTTTTGTTGTAGTTGGTTATTCAGTCACTGCAAGTCGTATATTATTAGGTAAGGCCTTAAAATGTGTCAAGAAATCTGTTGATATTGGAAAAGACACTGAAAATGTAAAGTGATTAATACTTGTTTATGGTCCTTGAGAAAGACAGCATCTATTTGAAAAATGAGAGGTTGAAAGATGTTTCAATTCCTTTCTGGGGTTGGAAGAAACTTTAGAAATCTCCTAGTTCAAGTCCCTCATTTCAGAAAAGAATGTAGCACTGGGAGCTATAGTGATTTTTGTTTTATTCTGAATCACTTAGCTAATTAGCAGCAAAACTGGGACCAGAGCTTATGTCTTCCTAGTCACAGTTGAATGAACTTTTTATTACCCAAATTGCTCCCATGGTCTGCAATAACTCAAGATTAATCATCATCAGTTCACCCTAAAACAATATATATTTTCACTGATTTTTAAGAAAAATATTTCACACATATATAAAAGTACCAAGAATAATCTATTCAGGTTCATGGACCCACTACCCTGCTTAATAAAATATAGTCACAATATACTCTCTCTCTGCATCACTTTTCTATCCCTTTCCCTATATATTCCTCCCTCCCAACAAGTAATCAGTATCTTGAATATACTCTTTATTATTTTCACAAATATTTTAAACTTCACTATGTATGTATACATCCATAAATAACACATAGTATTATTTTTGCATGTTTTAAGCTTTATAAATGGTGTCCTACTATATATATTATTCTGAATCCTCTTTGTCACTCAACATATTTTTGAGATTTATGGATGTTAAGATGTGTAACTCTAGTTCATTTTTGCTGCTAAACACACTACCACTTGTTTTTTTTTTTTTTTGTTCATAGATAAGGAGAATGGCTCCTCTTTTTTTTGTCATTTCATAAAGATCTGTTTACTGTCACCTTGGGCAGATTGAGGATATACACTAGGAGTCACTTTGCTAGGTCATATAGTATGTTTCATTAAAATCACTGAATTCTCTGCTCATCATCACTGAGTTTGGTTTCATAAATCTATCTGCTTACTTCCACAGTGCTGACATTTCAGGTTAGTGCAAGTTGGAGAGTTTAATGACGGATGAGCTTGGCACAACTACCTATTGAAGACTGAAGATGCCAGGGTTAGTTTATGTCAGGGTGACATTCTTCGGAAATGCAAGGAGAAGTCTCTGAGTTGAGCTTGTTAATTTATTGGGGCTTATATAGGGAGCTTGGAGAAGGCAATGGCAAACCACTCCAGTACTTTTGCCTGGAAAATCCCATGGACGGAGGAGCTTGGTAGGCTGTAGTCCATGGGGTTGCTAAGAGTCGGACACAACTGAGCGACTTCACTTTCACTTTCATGCATTGGAGAAGGAAATGGCAACCCACTCCAGTGTTCTTGCCTGGAGAATCCCAGGGACGGCAGAGCCTGGTGGGCTGCCATCTATGGGGTCGCACAGAGTTGGATACGACTGATGTGACTTAGCAGCAGCAGCAGCAGCATATAATGAGCTCCAAAGGGAGAATCAACATATGTGCTTTCAGAGTGACTGCTCCTTTGTGTCATCCTGGGACATAGTAGGGAAGCACACTCTTCTTAGTAGAAGCACAGCCAGTAGCTTTTTGCAGTTATGGGACCCCGTGTTCTTGCTGGTAGTCATCTGGTGGTTGTGCTCAACTCTTTGAGGCTACCCACATGTCTAGTTGTGCAGTCTCCATCTCTAAAAGCAGCCCTGGAGAAAGTCCCTCATGCCAAACCCATCTCACACTTCAAATCTCCCTGACTTGTCCAGACTGGGCCTCTAGACTCAGATTTAAAGTGTTTATACGATTCAGGTCAAACCTCTCCTCCTCACCCCCTGTGATAATCACCCATTATTTACGTCAACTGTTCCATATAAATCATGATATTTATAGTCCTTGGGTTTATACCGAGCAGTGTACAGTATGGTGCAGGGATCTTAGGGGATATTTTTGAACTCTGCCTAAAGTACTAACCTAGTCAATCCTGACTGACACACATGGTTCAGATGCACCAAGAAAATTCAAAAAAGCAGTGGAATGAATCCCATTCTTTTTTAAATCTTAATCCAATTTCTTTTCCATCTCACAGCACTTCCCCAGAATGTATATCTTGGGACTCTTCCACCAGAAAGGACAATAGCTCATGAAACCCATGTGGTTTGGAGGATCCATTAGAGTCAATCTAAGGTATCCCAGGGGTGAATTGTTCCCTTTAAGCTCTAAGGTCTAACCATACCTCTGCCCCATAAAGGCCCGTACTTTCATTGTAACCACATTTATGAATCACAGGTTAATTGTAGTCTTTTTTGAAAATGATGTTGGAAATCTGTATCAATAAGCCTTAAACTGTTCATTATCCTCAACATAGTAATAAAATTTCTGAAATCATCAAAACAAATGCTCAGATGTATATGCCAGAGGAAGGACTACAAGTTATTTATAATAAAGTGAAAATACATTCAATATTGAACTTTAGATGACTAGATAAATAAATTAAACCAGCTCTGTATTATAGATTGTTAGGTAGCCATTAAAAACAATACTTTTGAAAAATATTTAGATAAGATATTATGGTCATTAGGTATGTTATTAATTAGGATATAGACTGTAATACAGAATTATTTCACTTAAAAATAAATCTATACATGGAGGTACAAGAAAATATGATTAAATATTTCAATTGCTTATTTCAAAGAAATAGAATTATTTTTTCCTTTTGCTAAGCTTCTTATTTTCCAAATTTCAGCAATGAAATTATATTTCTTGAGACCATAAAAACAAACAATAGATGGTATTATTTTAGCGCTTAGAATAAATTGCTTTCACGTACCTCTAGCACTTTCAAGGCAGCCATTTATAAATTATTAATAGTACACAATAAAAATGCTCCCATTACTTGTAAAACAAGGCATTAATTTGGTTTGTATGGCTTGGTTTGTATGTTTGCAAGTGCTTGAAATTTTCAGGAATTATAAATGATTTCATTTTGCAGACTTTATAAATGATTTCACGATCCAGATTTTGGGCCATTTTAGACTAAATTCTAAATTCCAATTAGTCTGAATTTTTTTTATTGAGGTATAACTAACATACAATATAATATTGCTAACATACAATATAATATTGTATTAGTTTCAGGTGTATAACATAGTGATTCAACATTTTTATGTCCTGCAAGATGGTCACCACAATGTCCATTTACCATCTGTCACTTCACAGTTATTACATTATTATTCACTGTATTTCCCATGCTGTACATTACATTCCCATGACATATTTATTTTATAATTGGAAGTTTATATTTCTTAATCCCCTTCACCCATTTTGTCTCCCCAGTCACTCCTCTCCATCTTCAACAACCACCAATCTGTTCTCTGTATCTTGAAGTCTGTTTTGGTGTTTTTTGTTTGTTTGTGTTGCTTTTTAGATTCTGCATGCAAGTAAAATCAAGTGTCTTCTAAAATATTTGTCTTTCTTTGTCTGACTTATTTCACTTAATGTAAAACAATATCCTCAAGGTCTATTCAGGTTGTCACAAACAGCAAACCTTTATTCTTTCTTATGGCTGAGTAGTATTCCATTTTGTATCCATCTATTGCATTTTAGTTTGATATAGTGTTCAAAGACTGGAAGAATCAATACTGTTAAAATTTTCATTCTAACCAAAACAATCTATAATTAATTTATGACAAAGGAGGCAATAATACATGATGCAGAAAGGACAGTGTCTTAAATAGTGTCAAAACTGGATGGTCACAGGCAAAGGAATGAAACTAGACTACTATTTTATACCATATACAAAAATTAACTCATAATGGGTTAAAAACTTGAATGTAATACCTGGAACCATAAAATTCCTAGAAGAGACAGGTTAAAAAGCTCCATTAAAAAAATTATAAGAAAAGCTTCCTACATTTTACCAGGGAAGAAATCTAAAAACAGGGCTTCACTGGGTTTGGATTTCTAACAATCTGGTGGATTGAAGGTGGACAAAAAGAGAAGGGCCTGTATAGAGGGAGGAAGAGAGAAGGGATTTGGGGTAACCTATAAGAACATATAGCCTATTTGTCTAAGGTACGGCCTCTCAGCCCAGACCTATTTCTATGGTCCATGAGAACTTAACTCTTAAGAATCTCCAAAGAGCTGACTCAAATTTGGGATTAGGAAGGGCAATATTCTCCCATTAGTGTGGAAAACAGAAGTTCTATCCTGGGTATATGGCTTTTTCCTCCATCATCAGAGGCACCCCTGGCTAAGCCAGTGGTCTAAGCCAAGAGCTTCTGCCTTTATTTTCTTGTGATGCAATCAGATGAACAAATAAAGACTAAATTAAACCTATCACCATTGTGAGGTCAGTAAAATCTGGAGGAGTCATGAAAAATGGAACTGGCTATGGTTCAGCTCCATGAACCAGCAGGCTTTTGAAGTCAAACATACAAATGGAGAAAATCATAAAGGCTGAGGAAAAGTGAGGGATTTATCTGATAGATGTAGTCCTCTTTCCTGTAACAATTAAAGGTGTACTCTACAATTGCTTCTTGAAGGTGTNCATGAACCAGCAGGCTTTTGAAGTCAAACATACAAATGGAGAAAATCATAAAGGCTGAGGAAAAGTGAGGGATTTATCTGATAGATGTAGTCCTCTTTCCTGTAACAATTAAAGGTGTACTCTACAATTGCTTCTTGAAGGTGTCAGCCATGAAATTAGAAGACGCTTACTCCTTGGAAGGAAAGTTATGACCAACCTAGACAGCATATTCAAAAGCAGAGACATTACTTTGCCAACAAAGTTCCATCTAGTCAAGGCTATGATTTTTCCATTAGTCATGTATGGATGTGAAAGTTGGACTGTGAAGAAGGCTGAGCGCCGAAGAGTTAATGCTTTTGAACTGTAGTGTTGGAGAAGACTATTGAGAGTCCCTTGGACTGCAACGAGATCCAACCAGTCCATTCTAAAGGAGATCAGTCCTGGGTGTTCTTTGGAAGGAATGATGCTGAAGCTGAAACTCCAGTACTTTGGCCACCTCATGCGAAGAGTTGACTCATTGGAAAAGAGTCTGATGCTGGGAGGGACTGGGGGCAGGAGGAGAAGGGGATGACAGAGGATGAGATGGCTGGATGGCATCACGGACTTGATGGACGTGAGTTTGAGTGAACTCTGGGAATTGGTGATGGACAGGGAGGCTTGGCATGCTGCAATTCATGGGGTCGCAAAAAGTCAGACATGACTGAGTGACTGAACTGAACTGATTTTGAACTGACTTGAGAAATTAAGTTCAAATACAAAAAGAGGTAGAATTACTGTTTAAACTGTTTGTTTTCTTTGTGAAAATCAAAAACTAGGCAGATTAAATAGCTATACAAAAGTAATGTAAGGAAAAAGCAGTTATGCAAAATAAGGAATGATAAAAGGAAAAACATTATTGAAAGAAAGGAAATATTAAAAGCCGTAAAAGATCAGTTAGAACAATTCTACAGAAATAAGCTGGAAAACCTAGATTAAATGGATAATTTTCTAGGAAAACACTGTATCAAAACTGAATGCAATAAAAGTTAAAAAAAATTCTAGAGAAGAAATAGTGAAAGTTGTCAAGGACCTTTGAAACCATCAGGGCCATATGTATATTTTCACAGAAATTATGCTAAACTTCCAGAGACTAGACACACCCAGTGCTATTTGAATTCATCCATAGCCATGGGGTCACAAAAAGTCAGACACAACTGAGCGACCTCACTACAGCAGATGTAAAGAAGGAAAATTTCTAACACTTTCAATCAAATGACTATAACAGTGATAGATATGCTTGATAAATACTAAATTTAAAGTACATGTGGAAATTTATTACTTGATGATATATCAAATCATTTGGGAAGAGACATTTTCATAGTAAGTACTAGAACAATTAATCATTTGGAAAAGTTAAGATTGAAACCATACTTTACACCAGTTACCAGGGCAAACTCTGAATGGAGTTTATGCAGAGATCTAAATGCCAAAATATGAAACCTTACTAGTACTTGTAGAAAACATAGGAGAATTCATTTATTGGGCATGAGGAAAATCCAGAAACAATAAAGGAAAAAAGTTTTACTCAAATATATTAAAATTAAAATTATTTTGCATAGAGAGAAACATCATAATCAAATTTAAAGAAAATGTTCAACTGGGAGTAAATATTTGTTACTTATATGACAAAATAGGACTAATTGTCAAATATACGAAAGTGAAGTCTCTCAGTCGTCTCTGACTCTTTGTGACCCCATGGACTGTAACCTATCAGGATCCTCTGTCCATGGGATTTTCCAGGCAATAGTACTGGAGTGGATTGCCATTTCCTTCTCCAGCGGATCTTCCTGACCCAGGGATCGAACCCAGGTCTCCCACATTGTAGACAGACACTTTACCATCTAAGCTTTACCATCAGGGAAGTCCTATACCTCTTAAAATCTAGAAACCAATAAATCTATGAAAATATTAAGCAAAAGACCATAACAAATACTTTAGAGAAAGACAAATGTAGATAGGAATTAAATGCACAAAAAAGAGCCGTGATAGGAATTAAATGCACAAAAAAGAGCCGTGAATCCTATTCATATGAGAAATACAACGAAAACTTCACTGATATAACATTTCTCATACTGGCAAAAACCCCAAAAGTTTGAGAATGTGTTCTGTCTGTGAGGGGATAGGGAGGCATATGTTACTGTTAGGAAGTAGAAAACAGCACAACTCCACATGAACAAGGATTTGGCAACATCTAAAAAAACCTTATGCAAATTTACACTTTGAGTAAACAATCCTACTTTTCATCTCTATCAGGAAGATATACCCCCTCCAAAGACGAAATAAAACAGGTAAATTACAGCACAAAAGTACTCAAATGTGACACACAAGCCAGCATTAAAGGTGTCACGCCTATATGATAAGTTGCTTCAGTCGTGTCCGACTTTGCAACCCCAAGGACTGTAGCCTGCGAGGCTCCTCCGTCCATGGGATTCTCCAGGCAAGAATACTAGAGTGGGTTGCCATGCCCTTCTCCATAAAGGTGACATACCATCTCCTTATTCAGAAAAACACTAGAATTTATCTTCCATAAGTGGGAGGGACTATAGTGCACCTTCAATTCACGAGGGGAAGTTTGTAAAACATGCTTGAAACAGAAAGGAATGCCACATAAAGAATGAAGGGTGAATGACAGAATTAGAAAGTTACCCATATTGCAACCTTCAGTAAAATAACTTACTCAGGCAAAAATCACAAATGCTAAATCCAGTAAGTGAAAGGTTGCTGGGAAACACGACACTTGCATAATGCTAGGTGATTTGGCAATGACAAAGGGAAAATATTTCTATATTGTAAAGATCTGACTGTTACCACCTTAACCTACTGATCAAATTAGCAGCACTAACAGTGAAGCAATGGACAACACCTGTCTGCTGAAACAATGCAGAATCAGATCATCTATGCAGTATCCTTACCAAAAATATTAATTTAATTTTTTAAAATATTAATTTCAATCTACTGCTCTGGCACCTTTACACTGTAAATGTCATGAAAAAAAGTAACAGCCTACATTAAAAGAAACATAATAACTAATGCATATTTTATCTTACTTATAAGAAACTTCTATTGATAATACTTTGAAGACAATGGAAAATTTGACTATGGACTGGGTAGTATACAATATAAGGAAATTATTATTTTTTAAGGTACAATATGGTAAAACTGTATAAGGGAATTTTATTTTTAGAAGATGCATGTTGAATTATTTGTTTGATGGAAGTGCTATAAGATTGCAAATTGCTTTAAAATGGTTCAGCAGAAGTTAGATGAGAAAGCAAATACACCTAAGTGGTAATAATTTTTTAATGTGAGTGATGTGTGTCATGATACTGATTGTCTCTGAAAACTGAAAATGTTTACAGTTAAAAATTATGAGTAAAGATTGCTGGTTTGTATTGGCTTTATTTTCTGAGGAATACATGGCTAAGCTTGCAGCTGATCAATGCTCTCTCTGAGAATAACTGAACAAACTGGGTAAAATCTTAAATTTTTCTTTCTTCTTTTTTTTTTTTTTTCCTGTGGAAGAGGGTGAGGGTGTGATGATTTGGGAGAATGGCATTGAAACATGTATAATATCATATATGAAACGAACTGCCAGTCCAGGTTTGATGCAGGATACAGGATGCTTGGGGCTGGTGCACTGGGATGACCCAGAGGGATGGTACAGAGAGGGAGGTGGAAGGGGGGTTCAGGATGGGGAACATGTGTATACCCGTGGTGGATTCATGTTGATGTATGGCAAAACCAATACAATATTGTAAAGTAATTAGCCTCCAATTAAAATAAATTTATATTAAAAATTTTTTTCTAATGTTGAGGGGCAGTCCTGAGATGGCAGAGGCATAGGATAGGGAGACCACTTTCTCCCCCACAAATTCATCAAAAGAACATTGGAACGCTGAGTAAATTCCACAAAACAACTTCTGAATGCCGGCAGAGGACATCAGGCACCCAGAAAAGCAGCCCATTGTCTTCAAAAGGAGGTAGGAAAAAATATAAAAGATAAAAAGAGAGACAAAAGAGGTAGGGATGGAGCTCTGTCCTGGAAAGGGAGTCTTAAAAAAGAGAGATGTTTCCAAACACCAGGAAACCCTCTCACTGCCGAGTCTGTGGCGAGCCTTGGAACCACAGAGGGCAACATAACCAGGAGGAAAAATAAATAAATAATTAAAACTCACAGATTACGGACCCAGTGGTAACTCCCAGCAGAGAAGCAGCGCAGACGCCTGCACCCGCCACTAGCAAGCGGGAGCTGGGCAGGGAGGCATGGGCTGCATTGCTTAGAGTAAGGACCGAGCCTGAATGTCCCGAGGGCAATCTGAGGGAACTAACTTGGGATAGGAAACCAGACTGTGGGATAGCTACCACGCAAAAAGCTCTAACCTAAGACACCATCAGGCCCGCTCACAGAACCAAGGACTGAGCAGAGCTAACCGGCGGGAGACCATCCCTGTGCCGTGATAGGCAGCCAGAACCGGAAGGGGGCAATTGTGGCCCCAGAAAGACATTATCTACCAAACTGCAAGCAGACTTCGTTGCTAACCAAGACTTCTTAGGATCCTGGATGGTCAGCATCTGCCTGAGAAGGTGCGCCAGTTGTACACCTAGAAAACCAAGAGGCAGGGATGGAGGAGGTGATGGGTCGCAGTGACCCTGCTTGCCAAACACCTGGTCACCTGAGCTGCTCGGAACTTGGAAGCGCACAAAACGCAGGCCCAACCGAGTCTGCACCTCTGAGGACTACCTGAGTACCTGAACCTGAGTGGCTTAGACCTGGGAAGTGCATACAACCCAAGCCGGCCTCAGACAGTTCCCGGTAGAGCAACCTAGAGCCCAAGCAGTGTAGACAGGGAAAGCACACATGCCGTGAGCAGGGGGCAAACCCAGTGTGGCTGAGACACTGCGAGCACACACCAGTGTTATTTGTTTTCAGCGTCCCTCCCTCCCCACAGCAGGACTGAACAACTGAGCCTAAAAGAGTGTCCACCACCGCCCCCTTGTGTCAGGGCAGAAATTAGACACTGAAGAGACCAGCAAACAGAAGAAGCTAAACCAGAGGGAACCTCCTTGAAAGTGACAGGTTCAATAGATTAAAAACCTGTAGTTAGTACTGACTAAATAGGAAGGGGCCTATAGATCTTGTGAAATGTAAGCCGGATCAAGGAACTATCCGAAAATGAACTGACCCCACACTGCCCACAACAACACCAGAGAAAGTCCTAGATATATATATATATATATATTTTTTTTTACTATTTTTACTATCATTCTTTAATTTAAAAAATTAAAAAAAAACTTAAGTCCTCTATTACTCCTTTAATTTTCATTCTTATAACCTACTGTTACTTTGCAAAAAAAAAAAAGACCCTATTTTTTAAAGCGAACTTCATATATTTTATAATTTTTGTGACTTTTTTCCCTTTAATATTGTATTTTTGAAAATCCAACCTCTACTCTAGATTTTTAATCTTTGCTTTTTGGTATTTGTTATCAATTTTGTGCCATTAAGAACCCCATCTTCAGTACTCATTTTTACATGGGAGTGAGATTACTGGCTTGACTGCTGTCTCCCCCTTTGGACTCTCCTTTTTCTCCACCAGGTCGCCTCTATCTCCTTCCTCCCCCTTCTTTTCTCTAACCAACTCTGTGAATCTCTTTGTGTGTTCTGGACAGTGGAGAACACTTAGGGAACTGATTACTGGCTGGATCTCTCTCCTTTTGATTCCCCCCTTTATCCTCCTGGCCACCTCTGTCTCCTTACTCCCTCTTCTCTTCTCTGTGTAACTCCATGAACCTCTCTGAGGGATCCAAACTGTGGAGCACACATAAGGAAGTGATCACTGGCTAGCTTGCTCACTACTCTTTTGATTCCACCTCATCTCATCCTAGTCACCTCTATCTCCCTCCTCCCTCTTCTCTTCTCCATGTAACGCTGTGAACCTCTCTGGGTGTCCCTCACTGTGGAGAAACTTTTCATCTTTAACCTAGATGTTTTATCAACTGTGCTGTATAGATGGAGGAGTCTTGAGGCTACTGTAAAAATAAGACTGAAAACCAGAAGCAGGAGGCTTAAGTCCAAATCCTGAGAACACCAGAGAACTCCTGACTCCAGGGAACATTAATCGACAGAAGCTCATTAAACAACTCCATATCTACACTGAAACCAAGCACCACCCAAGGGCCAACAAGTTACAGAGCAAGACATACCATGCAAATTCTCCAGCAACACAGGAACACAGCCCTGAACTTCAATACACAGGCTGCCCAAAGTCATTTCAAACCCACTGATGTCTCATAACTCATTACTGGACACTTCATTGCACTCCAGAGAGAAGAAATCCAGCTCCACCCACCAGAATATCAACACAAGCTTCCCTAACCAGGAAACTTTGACAAACCACCTGTACAACCCCACCCACAGCAAGGAAACTCTACAATAAAGAGAACTCCACAAACTTCCAGAATACAGAAAGGTCACCTCAAACACAGCAATATAAACAAGATGAAGAGATAAAGGAATACATCCTGATGTTTAAGCTGGTTTTAGAAAAGGCAGAGGAACCAGAGATCAAATTGCCAACATCTGCTGGATCATCAAAAAAGCAAGACAGTTCCAGAAAAACATCTATTTCTGCTTTATTGACTATGCAAAAGCCTTTGACTGTGTGGATCACAATAAACTGTGGAAAATTCTGAAAGAGATGGGAATACCAGACCACCTGTCCTGCCTCTTGAAAAATCTGTATGCAGGTCATGTATGCAGTTAAAACTGGACATGGAACAATAGACTGGTTCCAAATAGGAGAAGGAGTACGTAAAGGCTGTATATTGTCACCCTGCTTATTTAACTTCTATGCAGAGTACATATAGAAATGCTGGACTGGAAGAAACACAAGCTGGAATCAAGATTGCTGGGAGAAATATCAATAAGCCCAGATATGCAGATGACAGCACCCTATGGCAGAAAGTGAAGGGGAACTCAAAAGCCTGTTGATCAAAGTGAAAGAGGAGAGTGAAAAAGTTGGCTTAAAGCTCAACATTCAGAAAACGAAGATCATGNGTCCATATCGTCAAAGCTATAGTTTTTCCAGCAGTCATGTATGGATGTGAGAGTTGGATTATAAAGAAGGCTGAGTGCCTAAGAACAGATGCTTTCAAACTGTGTCATTGGAGAAGACTCTTGAGAGTCCCTTGGACAGCAAGGAGATCAAACCAGTCAATCCTAAAGGAAATCAACCCTGAATATTCATTGGAAGGACTGATGCTAAAGCTGAAGCTGCAACACTTTGGCCACCTGATGCGAACAGCTGACTCATTGGAAAAAGCAGTGATGCTGGGAAAGATTGAGGGCAGGAGGAGAAAGGGACGACAGAGAATGAGATGGTTGGATGGCATCACCAAGTCAATGGACATGAGTTTGAGCAAACCCCGGGAGATAGTGAAGGACAAGGAAGCCTGGTGTGCTGTAGTCCATGGGGTCGCAAAGAGTCAAAAATGACTGAGCAACTGAACAACAAATATTTCAATGGAGTCTAATGAAAAGAATTATTATTTTATTTTAATACCAACATAAACCTATTATGAAGAAGGACAAAAAATTTTCACGGATTTTCCAAATAATATATAAGATTCGAAGAAAACTTCCATTTGGAGTGGCTCAATGATCGTCTTCCTCTGCTTTTCAGATCACTACTATAGGAAAGGTTTAGAAACACAGTGCTTCAGGTTAAAAAAAAAATATTCTGGCTTCTTTCTTTTTTTAATGCAAATACTAGGAATCCCTAGTTTAGAGAATGATTTTTCTTTTCTAACGGGCATGATGGGGAAGCATGCTGACAATGGATACCAGTGAGAGAGGTCTCAGTCCCCAAAGAGCTGGACAGATGTCTCTGGTGAGGGCGACAAGGTAGCAACGGACATTTTCCCAGGGCCACTCTTGTAAGCTGAGTGAAATTTCACATTCATGAAGCTACAGAGGTAGAGGCCAAGAGTGTGGACAAATGCTCTTGGTTGTGCCTTCTCTATTTTTCTTACCTTTTTTTAAAAATCACTCTGGTCCATGAAATCAAACTGAGTTCTATTATTGTCCCATGGGCACAATAGCACCTTCTTTATTGTGTTCATAATGAGAATCAAGTTAAGGAAGCTGACGCAGGTACATTAGTTAGTACTATGTAGTATTAGGTAGTAACTATGAAACCAATAACTATGAGCAAGGATTCTGTGATCACTGAAATGTTATTCCTCCCTTCTCAGGGGGACACACTCACCTGTGACAGTTCTAACAACAAGAGTATACTTTCACAAGGAATGATCCCAAGAACTGGGCAGTTTAGTCTTATAACTATAATAGCCTTATAACAGTCATGTAACTACTCTCGGTAACTTGCTTCAAACAGGATAGGAGTTAATCCCTTTGCTAGCTTAACTGGTATAAAGTGAGATGAATATAAACAAACTGTGAGGCAACAAAGACTAACCAGACACAGACCTGCTTTTTAAAACAACTCGCTCTCTAGGAGGGGAGATTAGACATCCCAGTAACCACCATGGCAAGAAGCAAATGCTGAGTGCCTCAAGGTTATGAATATAACAATACCACTGGAGTTATAAAGAAACCACAGTTGTAAAGAAACCCACTTCAAACCCAGATTAATTACAACTGGAGGGGATCTAGGTTTAGTGGAGGACTACTTCAGCTGAACAACGATGGCTGTGAGGAATAGAGACCCGTTCAGATTACTATAATTAAAGCTGCTGTCTTGCAATTCTCAAATATTTTTGAACAAGAAACAATGCAGTCTCATTTTTCACTGGGCCCTGTAAATTATGGAGACAGTCCTCAGTGGGACCCTATGGGGTCGGGAAAGTAGACTGGAAACAGGACGGGGACCTGGATCTACCGGAGCTCAGGTGACAAGCTAACTGTTCTTAGGGTCCTGGATTCTCCTGGTCCCCTCCCTATGATTCCTGCCACTATCCACTGGTTATCTCATGCCTCACTGCACTTATCTTCTGGATTTTGCTTAATTATGGCTTCTGTTTGCTGGTAACTTCTCCAGGATCTGCTGCCCCATGGCCTGCTTTCCTACCACTGTGCAGCTGTTTCTCTGCATTAAGACTGCCTAAGACAGAATATGATTGGCCCAGTGTACTCAGATCCTTCTTGGGCAAAGTTCTCATCTATGCATTTAATAATCCACTGACCAGGGCTCCCTGCCACCTTACCAGTGATGGAGAGAGGAGTCACAAGTTACATAGCCGGAAAGTTATGATTAAGGGACCATTTGGGCTACTTCCCTCAGAAGTGGAGTCATCAGGACTTCCTTAGTTTCCCAGTGGTTAAGATTCCCTGCTTCTACTGTGGAGGGCATGGGTTTGATCCCTGGTTGGGGAACTAAGATCCTACATGCCATATGGCATGGCATAGCCAAAATAAAAAAAAAATTTTTTTAAGTGGAGTTATCACTGGGAATTCCCATAGAAGAAGGGACAGTGGATGTGGTGGACATCCTAAGATTGGCCTACCTGGTAAATGGAATTCCCATTTTAGATAACCTTGAAATATCAGGAAAGTACAGACACATGCAGAGAGATGAAGGACATTTCATGGGTGGGTTGTGGTATGGAGACACGGGGGTACAGGAGTGGCTGGAGTCAAGGATATATGAATGAAGGAGGACCTTAAACACACAGCTATGGAACCTTTATTCTATATGGTATTTGAATGGTGGAATGAATGAGGACCATAACTGAGAAAGTTATCTTGATTCATATTTCATTGCCCCTGGGGAAAGTCTCTACAAAGCAGTCTGACAAAACCCTACAATGTAAGCTCACCTGTCTGAGGAGGTTCATCTATCCCTGCTTCTCCAGGCCTCCCCATCAGTGCAAGAATACAAATTGCCCACCAGTCAGGGGACAGGGGAAACAAAGGCTCAATCTGGTTGCTGCTTCTCTCCAAACACTGAAGTAGGACAAGCCCATGTCAGTGGGAGACTTCTAAGTACAGGTACTGAAGGATTCCAGGGCCTCCTCACTGATGTCCCATCTGGCAACAGACTTCAATGGTCTGAGCTAACACTTGAGGGTGTTTAGCATCCAGAGGTTTCTCTAAATCTCTTCATTTTATTCCTACCCAAATACCTATTAAAATGCTTTGCACCAAAAAGAAAAAAAGTCTCATGAATTTCAACATGTTTCTGTTCCCTTAGACATCTCTGTGCATGAGGTGGCATGTGACATCTCTCAGTCGTGCCCAACTCTTTGCGACCCTGTGGACTGTAGCTTACAAGGCTTCTCTGTCCATGGATCCAGGCAAGAGTACTGGAGTGGGTTGCCATTTCCTTCTCCAGGGGATCTTCCCAACCCAGGGATCGAACCCAGGTCTCCCACATTGCGGGCAGATGCTTTACTGTCTGAGCCATGAGGTGGCATAGGGAGGGCACTAAATAGTTCAGTTTAGGGACTTCCCTGGTGGTCCAGTGGCTAAGACTCCATGCTTCCAATGCAGGGTGTCTGGGTTTGATCCCTGGTCAGGAACTAGATCCCACATGCCACAACTAAGAGTCTGCATGCCACAGCTAAAGGTCCCTCATGGTGCAAGGAAGATCGAATAGCCTGCATACAACAACCAAGATCTGGCACAGACAAATAATGAAGGAAATAAACACAACAAAAATTGTTCAGTTCAATTCCATACACAGCTGCTGGGCTGGGTTTCTCATGGCTCAACAATCATGCTAACAGCAATTACCAACACATGATATAACCACTCTGGACTGGTCACCACTCTTATAGCTGTATGTATATCAACTGATTTAATTTTCACAACAGCCCTAGGAGGTAAATACTATCATCTCTATTTTACAGATGAAAACCATTGAAAGATTAGTCATTGTAAGGAGAAAAGCTACACTGGAGGTACGGACAAAATGCTCTGAGAGCAAAGATAAGCGCTTGAATAATTATAAGTTTGGTGGCTAAGTTTATGATTTCAAGGAGGAGGAAGTAACAACTGAGTCAAGGCTGGACAGATCAAAAGGGTTTTAAAGGGTATAAAGGACAAAGGATTATTCCAGACAGAAGGACTAGCACGAGCAAAGCCCAGAAGAGCAGAGCATGTTCCTTCTGGATCAGGTGCATCTATTCGGGCTGAACCTAGAGGACACAAGGAAATAGGTGGCAGGAATGAAGAGACTGGAAATAGAACTTGGAATTGGGGTTTTCCTGCAGAGTTCCACCAAGTATAAGATAATGGGATGAGCAGTTGATTTTAAGAGAAAACTTTGGCCTAAGAATGGAGAATGGAGAGGATGTGTGTTGGAGCCAAGAAAACAAAGGATAAAGGGAGAGGCAATAATGGTTTCAGTGGTTTGAACTGGTGCAGGGAGGAAGCAGAGGAAATGGAACCCCAAGGTAACGTTGACGAAAGATGCTGAGCCCTGCTGGGATGGGTAAGGCTCAATGAAGGCCACTGGAAAGAGAGGAGTTGAAATGCATGTTTATATTGACCAGCACAAGATAATCCTAATCTAAATGTCCTGCTTTGGCTGCTGGGACCGGTGAATGGGCAGCAGTGAAAGGCCAACGGGCAGGATTAAGCCATGGGGAATGAGGAAATAAGAGAGTTGGGTGAGGAAAGAGTGAGAATGGACCATCTGCTCAAAACTGAATATAGGCCAGTATCTGGAAGAGGCCTTGAAGGACGCCCCTACCAGCCCCTCATGCTGCCAGCTGCCCCAGGACCTCAGCGTGTCCTCAAGGGTGGTGGAGTAAGAAAGGAAAAGGAATGGGTGGATAAAATCAGAAATGTCTGATGCTTTTGGACCCAGAACAGTTGGCAAATTCTCTCCCCTCAGCAAAATTAGTCGGCTAGTGTCCTATTTCAGCTTACCTATCCAATGGAAACTCACTGTTTTCTTTGTTATCACAAAACAAGTATGAGAAAAGGAGAACGCAAGGAAGAGAGCTTCATTTTTATTGTTACTGCAAGTAGCTGATGTGGTTTCCTTTGCAGTGGAAAAGGTTTTTAAAAAATTGTAACTGGAAATTACCTGAAAACATGTTACATAGTTGCCTGCCTTTGTAAACAGGCCATATATCCATTAACTAAAAAAATGTATTTGTATACATATGTATGTGTATATGCATATATGTATGTACATTGTGGGCATATATGAAGTGAAAGTCACTCAGTTGTGTCTGATTCTTTGTGACCCCAGATCCCAAATATTTCCATGTACTCTGTCCATGGAATTCTCTAGGCGAGAATACTGGAGTGGGTTTCCATTTCCTTTTCCAGGGAATATTCCCAACCCAAGGATTGAACCTGGTCTCCCACATTACATGTGGATTCTTTATCATTCTTTACCAGCCACCAGAGAAACCCTGTGGGTATATATATTTCTATATAAGAATACAATTGGCTTTTGCACAACACAGATTTAAACTGTACAGGTCCACTTATACATACATTTTTTTTGTTGTTAGTAAATATTATAGTACCACATGATCCAAGGTTGACTGAATCCATGGATATGGAGGGAAAACTATTAATTATATGTGGATTTTCCATTGAGCATAGGGTTGGTGACCCTAATACCTGTGTTAGGTTTAAGGATTGTGTGTTTGTGTAATATAACTACACATTATATATACACTACATGATTATAAAGACTTAATACTCATCCGGACAATGGAATATTTTCAATAAATTGGCTATATTATTATTATCAGGATTTTAATTTGGGGGGGATGGCTCAGCTTATGATTATGAAAATGGATGTTTCTATCCCATAATGATGTTGTGTGTTAAAGTGTGGAGAATCCTGGCACTCACAAGTCCTCAGTTAACACTGGTCAGACTAAGTGGCCTTGGACTGCTGTGCTGCTAGAGGGCTTGGGTCTTTTTTAAAAAAATACACCTGCCTTCTCCTTACTGTTAACTCTCTCACTGTTGGTGGTACTTAGCACAGCATGATGGCAATACAACAGAGCTGGGAATGGATGTTACAAGAGATTCTCAGCTCCAGACAGTGCAAGAGTTGGACAAAAGGCTGAGAATTTGACAACCAAACTGGTCTCTTACTGGCTCGGCCTCTTTCCTAGCCCTGACAGAACTGGGGGAATTAAATTCCTTTGCTGCTTTGACTTTCCTCAGGTCTGCAGCAGACTGCACTGTGCAAAGCACAAAGTCAGCAGGTCTAACTTTGGAGAGGCTGGGACGCCCTGTTCTATAAACGTCTGCCATGAGACCAAAATAACTCATGCATTTGGTGGCCAAATTTAACGGCTATAAACTGCTTCCTGCTTTTAGTACAGAATCACTAGACAAATTTCTTTATTTTTCAGGTTCTACTGCTTAAAAACATTAAAAAATACAAATATAAATGTATCATGGATAATACAACTATGCATAAAGAAGAAATTAAAAGTCATCCATAATTTCATCACACAATGGAAACCACTAATAATATGTTAGGACCATCCATCTATTGGAGAAGGCAATGGCACCCCACTCCAGTACTCTTGCCTGGAAAATCCCATGGATGGAGGAGCCTGGTAGGCTGCAGTCCATGGGGTGGCCAAGAGTCAGACACGACTGAGTGACTTCACTTTCACTTTTCACTTTCATACATTGGAGAAGGAAATGGCAGCCCACTCCAGTGTTCTTACTTGGAGAATCCCAGGGACGGGGGAGTCTGGTGGGCTGCCGTCTATGGGGTCGCACACAGTCGGACACGTCTGAAGTGACTTAGCAGTAGCAGCATCCATCTATAGGAATATACATTTTCCCTTATATTTTGTAGTTGTACATGCTATACTATTTTGCAATTTCTTTCTTCTTCCCAATAGTTGGGTCTACATTGACAAGACAATGAAGATGAATTTATATTATTCTTATTAATTATGTAATATCCTCCTACATGAATGTTAAAAGTGATTATTTTAACCTGACTTTATTCATTTATACTTTTTCTACCTTACATTTGATTTCCTATAATCTCATCCTCTTATATCCTCCATCTCAACCTTGTGATTTTATTTACCAGGTCAATAGGATCTGTACATGAAACATACAGGGCCAGTGTTTCTCCTCTTTAGCAGTCAAGATCATGTTGATCTACCCTGTGGTATTCCTTTCCCCAGACCTCCCACTAACTACCTGGCCCACTTGCCAGGACCCTCCCAGTGTCTGCCCACATGAGTTCACGTCCAATCACTGAACTATTTAAGAAGGGTTGCTTGCTAAGGAAAATCACTGTGTCCCACTCACCCAAGACCCAACACACAGGAAACTTTCTTTCCCAGACCATACGTCCAAGTCTAGTCTCTCCCAGTGATGTCTCAAATACATGCTTTTGGGGAAAGAGACAAGAGAAAAGGGGAGGAAGGAGGAGACAGAATAGCTGCCTTGTTTACTGCAAGTCTGTCTGTTGCCATTGTGAGACAACATAAAGACCATGGCCTGCTGGTGCTCAAGCTATAATATCAACCTTATTGTAGACCACCACAGTCTTATGCATGTTTAGTTTCCAATCTTTAATCTTGGGGATACAGAGAGCATAAAAGGACTGTAATGTTAGGTGTTGATGACTGACTGGCAACTCATGATATCTCAGGGTCAAAGCCAGTGCAGAAGGAGGGAGAAGGCTACCTAACATCACCATGTGGTGCAAGAGACTGGTGAGCAAAGGCACATAACCTCGGATGAGTTATATAACTCTGCTACACATAAACTGTTGGATCTGTAAAAGTGAGTGGGACACAGTAAGCGCTCAATAAATGGCAGTTTTTCCAGCACCTCATATAGTATCTGGCTTATAACTGGTAAACTGTATAGAATACATATTGATGGACTATAATCACAGCTTACGCCCCTGCTGCTGTAGCAGAGGCATGAATTTCAGATGATTTTACAGTCTGAAGAAGTCAACAAAGAAACAGACAATAGTCACTGTTCAGATTCCACATTCTCCAAGCAACTTTCTGATAAATTTGGGGTGTCTCAGGGCAACTATGTTTAAGCATTATAAGAAAAGACTACCCCTCTTTAAGAATGAAAGATCATTCTCTTGCTTGGGTTGGTTTAGGTCAGTTCTGTAGAATCTGTCAAGTGTTCATGGATCAGAGTGTGTGCTCAACTAATATTTGTTGAATAAATGGATGAATGGATGAATAAAAATATAAATGAATGAATTTGAGTTTCAGTATCTTGGAAGATGAAGCTATGATCTACGGCTGATTCCATATTATTGTGGTTTTCTTTAAATCATAGATAAAGGGTGGTTGGCTCCACTAAGCAAATATTTTGCATATAAGAAGTGGCATAAAGGAATCAATTATCAATATCATCCAGTTATAGAGTTGAAAGGAATATTAGAGTAATTCTGCATAATGTTATCCCTCATTAAAGTTAAAATCTAAAGTCACTTTCCAGTTGTTTTCAACATCATTCTTCTCCCCATATTCTATTTCCAAGCTCTTAAACCAAGCTTCAGTCATACCTTCAGCGAAGAGCCCCCACAATAGAGACATATATTTTGGAATAACTTTGTATGCAGTTGTAACCTTAATGAGATTCAGAATCTACAGGAATATTGAAGTACTTAATTTTAAGACAACTTATCCCAGAAAAACATTGCTGCCTTTAAGCCATCTTGCTTTTCCTGAAAATGTTTTATAATACAGAACCCCATATCCAGGGGCACCAACACTCTTACTGTTGTTATTCACCAAATATCAGTGACTGGACTAATATTTCTTGATGGAAGTGGCAGAGACAGAATTACTGGCTATTTAGGGAGCATAACAAAATCACTGCAGATGGTGACTGCAGCCATGAAATTAAAAGACGCTTACTCCTTGGAAGGAAAGTTATGACCAACCTAGACAGCATATTAAAAAACAGAGACATCACTTTGCCAACAAAGTTCCGTCTAGTCAAGGCTGTGGTTTTTCCAGTGGTAATGTATGGATGTGAGAGTTGGGCTGTGAAGAAAGCTGAGCACTGAAGAACTGATGCTTTTGAACTGTGGTGTTGGAGAAGACTCTTGAGAGTCCCTTGGACTGCAAGGAGATCCAGCCAGTCCATCCTAAAGGAGATCAGTCTTGGGTGTTCATTGGAAGGACTGATGTTGAAGCTGAAACTCCAATACTTTGGTCACCTGATGCGAAGGGCTGACTCACTGGAAAAGATCCTGATGCTGGGAAAGATTGAGGGCAGGAGGAGAAGGGGATGACAGAGGATAAGATGGCTGGATGGCATCATCAACTCTATGGACATGGGTTTGGGTGGACTTCAGGAGTTGGTGATGGACAGGGAGGCCTGGTGTGCTGCGGTTCATGGGGTGGCAAAGAGTCAGACACGACTGAGCAACTGAACTGAATAAATAAGTAAATAAATAATCTAGAGCCTCTTGACGAAGCTGGCTTAAAACTCAACATTCAAAGAACTAAGATCATGGCATCTGGTCCCATCACTTCCTGGCAAATAGAAGGGGAAAAAGTGGAAGCAGTGACAGATTTTCTTTTCTTGGGATCAAAATCACTGTGGACAGTGACTGCAGCCATGAAATTAAAAGATGCTCCTTGGAAGGAAAGCTATGACAAACCTAGACAGTGTATTAAAAAGAAAAGATAGCACTATGCTGACAAAGGTCCATATAATCAAAGCTATAGTTTCTCCAATGGCAACCCACTCCAATACTCTTGCCTGGAAAATCCCATGGACGGAGGAGCCCAGTAGGCTGCAGTCCATGGGGTCGTGAAGAGTTGGACACAATTGAGCGACTTTCTTTTCACTTTTCACTTTCATGCATTGGAGAAGGAAATGGCAACTCACTTCAGTGTTCTTGCCTGGAGAATCCCAGGGATGGGGGAGCCTGGTAGGCTGCTGTCTATGAGGTCATACAGAGTCAGACACGACTGAAGCAACTTAGCAGCAGCAGCAGCAGTTTTTCCAGTAGTCATGTGTTCATGTGAGAGTTTGATCATAAAGAAGGCTGAGCACTGAAGAATTGATGTTTTTGAACTGTGGTGTTGGAGAAAGAAGACTCTTGAGAGTCCCTTGCACTGCAAGGAGATCAAATCAGTCAATCCTAAAGGAAATCAGTCCTGAATATTCATTGGCAGGACTGATGCTGAAGCTGCAGCTCCAGTATTTTGGCCACTTGGTGCAAAGAGCCAACTCATTGGAAAAGGCCCTGAGCTGGGAAGGACTGAAGGCAAAGGAGAAGAGGGCAGCGGAGGATGAGATGCTAAGATAGAATTACCGACTCCTTGGGCAAACTCCAGGAGATAGCGAAGCATAGGGAAGCCTGGTGTGCTGCAGTCCATAGGATCACAGAGTTGGACACAATAACTGAACAACAACAAGAAACTAACACAATACTGCAAAGCAGCTATACCTCAATAAAAATTATTAAAAAATAAAAGTGTTTGGAAGAAATCTGATTTACAGTTTAGTGGGAAATCTTAGACTACAGAGGACTGAGACATAAAAATGATACTAATCATCATCGCTGTTTACCAAATATATGCTAAGTGCCAGACACTATGCTAAGACACATATAATCTCATTTAATTTGTACCACATTTCCACAATACCTTCTTTTACAAATGAGGGGACTGAAGCTTAGAGAGATTTAGTAATCTCATAGTGGTTAAGTGCTGATGCAAGAAATGCAACATGAATTTATCCACTTGAAAAAAACCCATGAGTTTCTCTATCACAGATGCCTGTGTGTGAGTCATTGCTTGGCTACTTCCCGGCTTTTACCTGAAAAAAGTAACACAAACTCTTATATGTGAAATGATCAAGATTTTAATGTTTCATCAGATTATTGGGAGGATTAAGTTACCTAATATATTTAAAGTACTTAAAATATGACTCGTAACAAGTGATATCTATTACTCATGTGAATGCCACTAGCTTCCTGTGTGGGCAAGGATAACCATTCAGACCTGATGAGCATAATTTCTTTCTCATGGGTAAAATGAAGTTCTGTTTTCAGATCTTACAAGTCCTTTCAGTTCCAACCTACTTTGATCATTTTTCTCTGATAAAGCAACTGTAAATAGCCAGGAATAGTTCTACAAGCAGTTGGAAAGAGGGATGCATAAGAACTAGGAAAAGCATGCCTACCAGATGATTCTTGAATCTGGAGGGCAGGTCAGAAAGGAGACCTTTATCATCATTTATATTTCAGTTCATCTTCATGCTAGTTCTTATTTCCTTTATAGAATTATAAGCCACAAAGACCTTTTTGCTTAACTCTGTCTCCTTGCTCTTGATCTTATAGGAAAAAAAAAAAAGGCGTTAATAGTTCTATATTCATTGTAGCCAACTCTACAAGTTGGCTGATCCATTCTATCTGAATGTCAATTCTGGGTAGGCAGAGTTAAAAGGTTTCTATGGTTTGTTTTATAGTATGTAGTTTATATTTTTTTCCAGCCATGAAGACTACATTTGGCATTGCTGGAGCTCTGTCACCATGACAATTTAATGTAAAAAAAAAAAAAAAATCCACGGGAAGAATCATCCATTTAATGTGGTGGGAGTTGACCCACCAGCTTTACAGTTCAAAACATATTATTACAGCAATTATGCTGACATATTTTGACAATTCAGAACAACTATTTACTCCATAGCCTTCACATTTTTATCAACAAGGCTTTTGTAAAACTACTTTTAATCAGCAACATCAGAATTTATAAATTTCCATAGAGCCCTGGAATAGTTTGTGGAGGAAGCCACAGAGAAAAGCTGAAAGATACATTTAGCTGAAGGTCACAGGTGAAAGCATACACTTTGACTCTTTGTTTTTTCATTTAAAAAAGAAGGGAAAATCCTTCCAAAATAATTATAAGTGTTAATAAATTTTATTTTTATTTAATAAGAATGTTGACCTGCTTGCCAGAGTGTGTGTTCTCCTGCCCAGGGTGACGGACAAGTCATCTGAAGTTCCTTCTATTCTGCCCTTCATTGGTGATTTACATTAGAGATAAAGGTGCCTCTTCCTGATTCTTATGGGAATTATGCTACCAAGAGCTCAGAGTGATTCAAGATAAGTACAATCTGACAGTTTGGCTAGAAGCACTGTCATTCTCATGCCTTATACCTGGTTCCTTGCCAACCATGCCATCCCAACCTAAGGGTGGTGTCCCCACTCTGACATGCCCCCCATTTGGATCCCAAACCATCCCTTCTCACTGAAAAATGACTGTGATTTCCCCAAATATGGAGAATTATGTGGATCACAGACTCTTGAACATGCTTTTAAGCTCCACTAATTTGTCTATTCAGTGGATATATCTGAATCCCTATATTATTAAGCATCTTCAAAAATATTTATAGTTTTTGTTATATTTTTGTGTGTGCTATATTTCATCTGTGCAATAAAATCTTTAAGATATTTGAAGGGAAGTATATAAGAGTACAGAGAAGGCAATGGCACCCCACTCCAGTACTCTTGCCTGGAAAATCCCATGGATGGAGGAGCCTGGTAGGCTGCAGTCCATGGGGTCGCTAAGAGTCTGACACGACTGAGCGACTTCACTTTCATTTTTCACTTTCGTGCATTGGAGAAGGAAATGGCAACCCACTCCAGTGTTCTTGCCTGGAGAATCCCAGGGACGGGAGAGCCTGGTGGGCTGCCATCTATGGGGTCGCACAGGGTCGGACACGACTGAAGCGACTTAGCAGCAGCAGCAGCAGATAAGAGTAGGAAAAGTTCATCAAAAGCAGTTCCACCAAGATAGAAAGCCCAGAGTTAAACCTATACACCTATGAAAGTGAAAGTGAATTTGCTCAGTCGTGTCCGACTCTTTGTGATCCCATGGACTGTAGCCTACCAGGCTCCTCAGTCCATGGAATTTTCCAGGCAAGAATACTGGAGCGGGTTGCCATTTCCTGCTCCAGGGGATCTTCCCAACCCAGGGATCGATCCCTGAGTCTCCTGCACTGCAGGCCGACGCTTTTATCGTTTGAGCCACCAGGGAAGCCAATTTTTCACAGAGGAGGCAAGAATATACAATGGGGAAAAGACAGTCTCTTCAATAAGTGGTGCTGGGAGAACTGGACAGCTATGTGTAAAAGAATGAAATTATAACATTCATAACACCATACACAGAGTTAAACTCAAAATGGACTAAAGACCTAAATGTAAGACTAGAAACTATAAAACTCTTAGAGGAAAATTTAGGAAGAACACCTTATAACATAAATCACAGCAAGATCCTCTATGACCCACCTCCCAGAGTAATGGAAATAAAACCAAAACTAAACAAGTGGGACCTGATTAAACTAAAAAGCTTTTACACAGCAAAAGAAACTATAAACAAGGTGAAAAGACAATCCTCAGAATGGTAAACAATAGCAAATGAAACAACTGACAAAGGATTAATTTCCAAAATACACAAGCAGCTCATACAGCACAATACCAGAAAAACAAACAATGCAATCAAAAAGTGGGGAAAAGACCTAAACAGACATTTCTCCAAAGAAGACATACAGATGGCTAACAAACACATGAAAAGATGCTCAACATTGCTCATTGTTAGAGAAATGCAAATCAAAACTACAAAGAGATATATTCTCACACTGGTCAGAACTGGCCACCATCAAAAAATCCACAAATAATGCTGGAGAGGATGTGGAGAAGAGTGAACACTCTTGCACTCTTGGTGGGACTGTAAACTGATGCAGCCACTATTGGAGACAGTGTGGAGATTCCTTAGAAAACTAGGAATAATACTACCATATGGCTGTGCAATCCCACTACAAGGCATATACAATGAGGAAACCAAAATCGAAAAAGACACATGAACCCCAGTGTTCACTGCAGCACTATTTACAATAGCTAGCACATGGAAGCAATGTAGATGTCCATCGACAGATGAATGGATAAAGAACCTGTGGTACATATATACAATGGAATATTACTCAGCCACAAAAAATGCATTTGAGTCAGTTCTAATTAGCTGGATAAACCTAGAGCCTATTCTACAGAGTGAAGTGTGTCAGAAAAGGAAAAACAATTGGGTTTCCCTGGTGGCTCAGCTGGTAAAGAATTGGTCTACAGTGCAGGAGACCCGGGTTTGATCCCTGAGTTGAGAAGATCCCCTGGAGAAGGAAATGGCTACCCACTCCAGTATTCTGGCCTGGAGAATTCCATGAACTGTATATTCTATGGGGTCGCAAAGAGTTGGACATGACTGAGCAATTTTTGTTATTATCATGATGCATGTATACAGAATCTAGAAAGATGGTACTGATGAACCCATCTGCAGGGCAGCAATGGAGATGCAGACATAGAGAACAGACTATGTCACAGATGAGGGTGGGAGAGGAAGAAGAGGGACGGACGATTGGAGACAGTAGCATGGAAACATGCACACTATCGGGTGTAAAATAGGCAGTGGGAATCTGCTGTATGACTCAGGGAACTCAAACCAGGGCTCCGTAACAACCTAGCGGGGTGGGAAGGGGTGAAAGGTAGGAGGGAAGTTCAAGAGGGAAGAGATTTATGTATACCTATGGCAGAAACCAATACAATATTGTAAATCGATTATCCTTCAATTAAAAATAATTTAAAAAAAAGCAGTTTCATGATGAGTAAGAAATTGAAAAGCATTGATGTTCATCTGTAGGTAAATAAAAAAATAGGAAATAGCTGATACAGAGGTTTTGTAATAAGAAGAGGATGCTGCAAAGGCCAGACCAGAGGGTAACTATGCACTCATAAATTTTAGTGGCATCTCAGAAATGAAAAAGGGAAAATATCAACCAGAAACTCTGAAAACAAACTGCTTATGTTGTATCCACAGATAATATAAAACATTTAGTCAGAATTATATATGGCAATTTTTTCTAACTATTAGCCATGCTTTTTTGAAATCATTTTATTCCAGCCTTCCTTGTTCCCCTGCTTCCGCTTTCTTTCTCATCTGACAAGCAGTATTTTTCACCTGTATTATCTCTTTCTCTACTAGAATTTAAGCACAAGAAAAAAGAAGTTTTGCCTTTCTTTTTTGCTACTTTATTCTTGTCTAGAATGATGGTCGGTACACAATAGTTCTAATTAAATACTTACCCAGTGAATCAGTGAACTACAGCAAGGCTTGGTAAACACTTTCTGTAAAGGGTCAGATCAATAGTTTAGGCTCTGCAGACCAAGAGGCAAAATCGAGGATGTTATTTAACAACTGTTAAAAATAAATTCCTGGCTCCCCCTCATATAAACCCAGGCAGCAGGCCAGAGTTGGCCCGTAGACGATGGTTTGTCAGCCCCTGAACTAGAGGATTAACAACTCAACAAAAATGAAAAAATCTCCTTCAACTATCCTTAACCTCACATCATTTCTGGTAACTTTCAGGAACTCAGCCAATTACACCAGTGTGAAAGCAACATGATAGTTTCCAATTCTGTGTCTTTACAGAACTGGGGACATCACTTTTTCAGGCCTAAATGTTACAATCTGGGGGTAGAGGAAGCATCAGTTCACAGTTGTGTATTACTACGTCCTATTCTCTTTTATTATCAGGCCAAGAGCTAGTGGCACACTTCAAGTTTAAGACCCAGCAATAAAATATATTCTCAATCCTTTGAGAAAAGCAGGCCATGAGAGATCACTCAAATTCTGTATTTAAAATGTCCATATCTAAAAAAATATCAGCCTAATTCTAGCATGGTGTCATGTTAAGTCTTATTCTGTTTCCCATATTTTCTACTTGCTAGAATGAGTTTTAAATTTTACTCATGTTCTGTATATGCATTTATCTCACTGCTTTTACCTACGGCTTAATATTCCACAGGACATATCTGGTACAGTTTATTTATTCTCTAGTTTTATAGTGAGGCCTTGAGTTGCTTCTAACCCCCAGAAAACACAAACACACTGTAATGAACATTCTCACACAGTCTCCTTGGGGGATCTGGGAGAGGTTCAATCAGAATGCTCCCCACGACTGATGCCTTATCTGTGTAACCTAGCAGGGCCCTATGAGGCTTTCCCAGGACAGACCCTTCCCCCACATCCTCTCTGAAATACCCAGATAATAGTGTCTCATGCATATTTCCTTAATTTTTCAGATGCAAAAACCATTACCAAATGTTAGAAATTAACTACTTGATGATCGTGAACACGTAGCCCCCAGACCTACCAGTGCCCAAGGAGTGGTCATTAGTAACCAATCAGAGAATTGTGCACAAGCTGATCACATACCCTTAAATGCCCTTTCCTTAACCTTGCTTTTAAAAATGCTTTCATGACCTAGAGGGGTGTGATGCGGGAGGGGAGGAGTGGGAGGCTCAAGATGGAAGGATATATGTAAACTTATGGCTGATTTGAGTTCTGCTGTATGGCAGAAACCAACACAACATTGTAAAGCAATTTTCCTCCAATTAAAAAGTAAAGTAAATAAAATTAAAAAAGAGGAAACCAGGCTTAGTATAAACTAGCCGCAGTAGGAAAAAAAAAGTGCTTTGCTGAAATCCTTCAGGGAGTTTGGGGATTTTGTTTTTGAGCATGAGCCATCTATTCTTCTTGCTCAGGCCTGAAATAAACTCTTCTCTGCTCCCAACTCCAACGTTTTGGTTTATTTGGTTTCACTGTGTAGGGCACGTGACTGTGTTAGGTAAACACCAGAAATGCTTAAGGGGTGCCTTTCCCCCAAAACTCAGCAATGCTTCTATGCAATTCTAATATCTGCCCCTTTCATGAGTGCAAAGTGGTGATTTCCTGCTCTAATCTGCTTTTCTCTGATGGCTGATGAAAATGGAGCAATTCTTTGTATTCTTGTTGGGCATTTGAGTTTCCCTGTCTGAGATCAGCTTATTTATAAGCTTTGTCCATTTTTCTGATGCTTTCCTTGCTCTTTTAGGCATTCCTTGGCTGGAAATCCTTTGGCAGCTTGAGATACTGCTCACACAAATCCCATCTCCCAGCTTATCACTTGTCACTTCCCTGCTACCTCTCTCTTTGATGACCTTCCTCAAACTTAAATCTGATGTAGTAAAATTCTGTGCTTTTCGGTGTTTTAAAAGAAAACCTCCCTAATAGAAAGTCACAAATATCCTCCTATTCTTCCTTCCACTACAGCTTTATCATTTTCCTCTGTCATATTTAGGTCTTTAATCCACTGAAGATTGTTTCTATGTGATGTGAAACCCCATCCTGCCCCTACTATTTTGGAAAGCCTCTACTATCCTTTGCCAAATTTATATAATGAGCGTGTTTGGGAGGGAATGGAGGAGAACGAAGGGGACCTAATAAATCACCTAAAATATATAAGAAAGAATAAAGGTCCACAATTGGCAGAAGCAATGCTATAAAGAAAAACTTAAGAATGAGAATTGATGTTGCCAGATTTTAAAATCTTTTACAAAGCCATAGTAAAAAAAAAAAAAAGTGGTACTTACAAGTAGACTGAAGTAATACAATAGAGATCTGAGAAACACATCTATGTATCAATATATCTACACACACACATACTTTTGTTACAAAAAAACAAAACAAAACTCAAAACAAAACCTCTATTGGAATTTTGACTAGAATTTCAAAAGAAATCATAGACTGATTAGGGAGTTAATTGATGTCTTCAAATGCTCAGTGCTCTCATCCATGCAACATGGCGAGTCTCTCCACTTACTAGTGTTAGTCGCTCAGTCGTGTCTGACTCCTTGCGACCCATGGACTGTAGCCTGCCAGACTCCTCTATCCGTGGGATTTTCCAGGCAAGAATACTGGAGGGCATTGTCATTCCCTTCTCCAGGGAATCTTCCTGACTGAGGGATCGAAACTGAGTCTCCCACATTGCAGGTAGACCCTTTACCATCTGAGCCACCAGGGAAGCTTCATTTACTGAGATCTCCCCTTATCCTCTTGGAGGCATTTTTAGAACCAAGCAGTCCATGGATCAGAGTTCAGTTAAGAAAGCAGAAACTACTAGAGACATTTTGGGTAGGAAGGGATTTCATCTAGGGAATCAGAAGCCTACACAATATTTGGAAGGGTAGAAAGACGGCTCAGCAGTAAAAAATCTGCCTGGCAATGTAGAAGATGCAGGTTTGATCCCCAGGTTGGGAAGATTCCCTAGAGGAGGAAAATGGCAACCTACTCCAGTATTCTTGCCTGGAAAATCCCATGGACAGAGAAGCCTGGCAGGCTACAGTCGATAGGGTCACAAAGAGTTGGACATGACTGACTGAGTGAATGAATAACAACAGGAAGAGTCACGATCAAGCAAAAAAGTTCATCCTGGTGTTCAGGAAATCCAGGAGGGCAGAAATGTTAGGAATTGCAAGAATCTTAGGAATAGCAGGAAGCATACAGAATCTGCCACAGCCTGAAGCCTGCCAACTGACTGCCTTCTATCCACAGCTAATATCAATGAAGTAGGGATTTTCCTATTATTTCTCCTCCTAGCTTCTTCTTGGCAAAATCTAACTCAATCCCTCTCCACTGCCCCAACTCACCAAGAGATAGAAATGATACCAAGTTAAACAACAACTATTCAGCACAAAAGAAAAATAGCAAGAATATAATACATGTTAAGTGATTTTCAATAAGTTAAAAACACATAGTAACAAAATTATTTTAAGTATGACTCAAAGAAAGTTCATTTTAGCTGATTCCATAATATGGCATATCATTTCACTTGGAATGATTAGAAAGATTTTCACATTTGCAGAAGATCACTTTTCAAATAGGGTAGTCATTTCATAAAGAATATGTCTCTAGAAAGAGCATCTCTGCAATGTGATAGAGTAACCCTCACTACACAGGCCTGGGTATGGGCTTCCCAGGTGGCGCAGTGGTAAAGAATCTGCCTGCCAGTGTAGGAGACATAAAACACTTGGGTTTATCCCTGGGTTGGGGTTGGGAAATGGCAACCCATTCTAGTATTCTTGCTTGGAGAATCCAATGGACAGAGGAGCCTGGTGGGCTACAGTCCATGGGGTAGCAAAATGTCTGAGCATACACACAGGCTGGGTTCTACTTTAATCGACCTGTGTCTAGTTAGAATTCCACAACTGGAGAGGAAAGAAGAATGTGATGACTACTCAGGCAGCGGCAATAAAAATGATTCGGTTAAGGGGAATAGAGTGAATGGATTTATTTTACATAACAAATGTGTGACAGTCACTAATTGTCCTGAAATGCAAGTAGGATTGTTAACTAGAACCGTGATCTCTAAATTTGTCCTTGTCAGTAAAGATGCTTGAATCATGCATGGATATAGAAATTAAGAGCATGAAACAGAATTTTAAGAAGATGTTCTAACATTTCCTTCCAGCGTTCCAGTGAATCGTCTTCTGTAGCTCTTGGAGAGCATCGACTTCTGTGCTCTCTTGTGTGTCCTCTGTATTCTCCATCAAGCTGCCCAAAGCCAGAAATTGCATAAATGCTGCCCATTACAGATAGCATGGTGCCTTCACGGAAGCCTTGAATCAATATTTATATTGATGGTACAACTGATCAAAATCTATGGTCAAGTTCACTCAAATGACATCACTGCTGCCCCAGGAGAGGGCAGAAGTGAGCAGGGTATAAGGAAATCCTTACCCAAAGATCTAGAAAGTAGGATCAGGAGGTGGTTGGAACAAAGTGGGGTGCAGTTTCTAGAAGGAACGCTGAAGTCAACCAGTGACCACTATGAATAGAATGAGGAACAAAGCCCCAAAAACATCAAGCTAAAACCAGACACCAAAAGTAGTCACCAAAGGCACACAAAAGAAAAATCCGTGAGCTGGAATCGGGGTATCGGGGTGTGGTATATGATAGGGATGAGAAAAAAGAGCAAGCAAAGTGCTCTAATCCAAAAGTCAAAAAGTCCATAGCTAGAATTGGGGAGAGCTTCAGACAGTGTCAAATCAAATTTTAGGAGTCAGGAAGAGTCAGAACTGCCAATGTTCAAAGTTTTATAAGGCAACTGTCATGAAAATATGCCTAGGAGTAAGAAGACTCTTTCACGGCAGACAATTATTCTCAATCTATGATTTCTGATCTTGAAGATTTCTCATCCTTTCCAACCTAGGGAGGCATGAAGGCTCTGATAGACTTTTTGAAATGTTAGAGCTCAAAATACAAGTCAAGTGCATAGCCTGGCAGAGAACACACATTCATGGAAGGTGCATTTAACACTGATTTACTCTAGAATGAATGCATTTCACAGAGGGACACCTTCCATAGAGAATATCTTGAGAAGGGCACACACTGGAGTCATGAATCTGGAGGTGTGCTGCTGTCCAGGGACCAAGTGCTATTCCGGGCCCCCTGGGGGAACAACCACCGAAATAGACAGGAAAAGTCCTGCCCTCACATGACTTATATTCCACTGGGGCTGTGAGCAGATAGGGTAGGAATCTCCAGAGAGAGAAAACCAGGCATGACTTTTTGACATAGGAGAAGCCATTTTTGGCCCAAGCCATTTTGTGATCTACTCCTGGCCACAGTGCTTGTCCTTGAACAGGTCTCAGTAATAAATGATCTTAAGGGAACCAAAGAAGGCAGAGACAAATGACTTATCAGGCAGAAGAAGTAACAATAGCAAAAATAACTTAGCAGTTGTAAAGACTCTCAATTCTGTTTCATTGGTAAAGATTAGCCTGAAGCCTCAATCACCAGGTCCACTGGAGTCTAAGGGGTGAGGATGGTGGCCTTTTCTGAACCTGGTGAGTTCAATCAGCTAAAGCTTGGGCACTATAAGCTTGTACCCTCAGCTTAAAACTTCCCCCAATCTTGCTGCTGAAGGAGACACTGTTTTGGGACAGATCCCTAATGTTCTCCTTTCTTGTCACAAGTAGTAAATCCTCCTTTCTGTTAACGAGAGGCAAACCCAGTTTTCAGGCAACAGGACAATACCAAGCAAGCAAATAAAGAGGTGAGAAATTCCAGACAGTGACTGCCCAGTGAGGAAAACAAAGCAGGAGATGGGACAGAGTGAGCCAAGGGAGGGGAAGGTGGACTCTGACAGAGTCGCCAGGGAAGAGATTTGCTTGAAGGAAGTGAGGATCTCTGAAGGAAAAGGCTTCCAGGCACGGGGAGTACCAAGTGACAAGTTCCCGGGAAAAAACATCCTCAGTGGGTCTGAGGACATGGCAGGAAGGTCAATGTGGCTGGAGAGGACGGAGCAAGTAGAGGAATGTAGGAGGCCGTGACTTGAGAGATGGGAAGAGCTAGACCTTGAAGGGCCTTGAAGGTTATGATAGGAGTCTGAATATTAGTGTAAGCATGGTGGGAGGGAGCAAGTTTTCTGATTTACACTTTCAAAGATCTCTCCAGATGTTGTGTGAGAATCACTGAGCACAGGTGCTGAGATGAGAAGTAGTGGCATAAGAGCTGGCTGTAAAATTTTTAGGAATTTTGTGAATCACTTGTGAAACATAATCATTAATCAAAAATCAAATTACATACGTATGTATATATCTCACAATTAGATTTTGTTAAAGTAATAATCATAAATAGCAAAACCTCATCGCTCTCTGATTAATTTACGAAATTTCACCATTATCTCTGCTCCAGAGGGTACTTACATTTTTTCTCTATATATGATGGATATGCTACATAACAGGGTCATGTAAGGTCACTGTAAGCTCATGTTGGAAGCTTGACATTTACTATGACAGGAGTACTTAGACCTTAAAAACTGACAGTGGTTATCACATAAAGTCAGGACTTGTCTTATTTTCCCAACTTTCAGCACAGTGCTTAGTATATAGTAGTCAGTGTCTCAGGCAGTCATACTCCTGGAATAGAGTTTTATCCTATATATTTGGGGATCTGCATATATTTGGGGACTTAAAACAAAAGCCATAGTCATTTCAACTGGATCAAGCATTTATGTCAATTTACTTAAAAGCAATAGCTGCAAAAACTGTCATTTTGAAACACAGGGCTCCTTACTCGGTTCTAAATGCCTGGTGGTTACGCTTATTGCCACCCAAGACTGCCTCTGGGGGACTTACACGCTCTATCAATGATGCTTCATTTTTAAAGCAAATTGGGCCAGGATTTGATTATGAATTAGCATTCTCATGGTAATAACTCACTTGGTGTGAATGGGAACAAGAGATTTATTTATTAATGTAAAAAGCAAGTTTAATTTTAAATGTCAACTAGCTGTTTTCTCTGACCATCCTTCCACAGTAGATGTCCCTTCCAGCTGAAATTCTATTACATCACTCAATTTTCTTTAAAGCACTTACTACATTTTATGTTAGCTTCATTATTTCATGTCTTACTTATTAATTGCCTTCCTCTTCCATTTGACTGTAAACTATATGAAGACAGAGACCTTGTACTAGACACTACTGTAGTCAGATAGTAAAGAATATGCCCACAATAGAGAGACTCAGGTTCAATCCCTGGGTTGGCAAGACCCCCTGGAGAAGGGAATGGCAACCCACTCCAGTATTCTTGCTGGGAGAATTCCATGGACAGAGAAGCCTGGCAAGCTGTAGTCCGTGGGGTTGCAAAGAGTCAGACATGACTGAGCAAGTAACACTTTTTGTAGGTATAGCACCTATTACAGTGATGGGCACGTGGTTGGATCTCAGTAAATATTTATTGAGTGAAAGGATTACTTAACAAAGGAGCATAGAAAGGGATAGGGGGCCTGAAAGGTATACAAGGCATTTAGCAATTTACCAAGTTAGCAATACCTCACAGTTTATCCAAAACATAGCTTCTTTACTAAGGTCTGTTCAACAGAGTTTTGTGAATGAAACACATCAACCCCATCTATTTAATCTGTTTGTCTTATTATTTGTTGCAAACAACATAATCCACTCTACTTAGTTTTTAAAAACAAATTTATTAGTTGACATTAGCTAGCCTACAGAATCTCTGCAAGAGCTAAAAAATCAGACTTAGAGGTTACCCAACTGGAAACAACACATACAACACACCAGAGGACAGCTCCCTAAGATGACACGTTCCCATGGCCACACACACACGTGCACACACACAACACAAAGGCACTCTGCACAGATGACACTGTGCACTAGTTGCCTTACGCTCACGCTGTTGCTGTCTCCCCAAAGCAGAATCCACTGCAATCACTGCTTCCAAAGCATGGATTCCAGATGGTGACTACTTCACATCACTTTGTTCTCAAATGAATTCTTGGTCTCATTTGGGCTAACTTAATATCAGATTCTAGGGCACCTGCAAACTACAGGTAAAGGAATCAGAAACTCCTTCCTTGGAGAGCTGGATTCAGACTGTGGGAAATTACCTAAAATAAGGCATGATGGTCTTTAAGCTGGGTTGACAAAAACATGACACATGTCCACTATGGTTCATTTTTTCTTCCACACTCACTCCTGCAAATTATAATTATGCTGCCACCATTAACACCCAAATAATGACATCAACATAATGTGATTCCCTATTCTACAAAGAAAAGCATGCTCACCCTCTCCTCAAAAGCAGAGAATACTAAGTCTTGTCAATTGCTACATCCAGTTTAAAGTCGGGATCTACAGGTCTCACACCTTTTCCCTCTAATTCTGTCAAGTATACCTGGGTTCTGAATCCAGTGAACTAAACCATAAACTAATACACTCTATATGAAAAGAACAGGAGGAAAAAAATAGAAAATTTTAAATGCACATGTATTTAAAAGACACAGTAAGAAAGGAAATATAGGTAGACAGCATAATCCTCATTTCTACATAGGTTCACAAGGTTATGGCTGATAATTAGACTCCCAACCTCCACTATTCATTCTATGTTCTCTTTGTCAATACCTCAGGATGTTGGGGTTCTTCCCGCAGTAGGCTACCTGCTATGCTTCCTAAACTGCTGAGCCCTGGATAGTCCTGCCTGTGTGAGCTTGCTGCACACTTTCAATAACTTTCACACAGAGCTAGAGCTGTGGTGGTGGAGAAGACTCTTGTGAGTCCCTTGGACTGCAGGGAGATTCAACCAGTCCATCCTAAAGGAGACCAGTCCTGGGTGTTCATTGGAAGGACTGATGCTGAGGCTGAAACTCCAATACTTTGGCCACCTCATGGGAAGAGTTGACTCATTTGAAAAGACTCTGATGCTGGGAGGGATTGGGGGCAGGAGGAGAAGGGGATAACAGAGGATGAGATGGCTGGGTGGCATCACCGACTCAATGCACATGAGTTTGGGTGAACTCCAGGAGTTGATGATGGACAGGGAGGCCTGGCGTGCTGTGATTCACGGGGTCACAAAGAGTTGGACAAAACTGTGCGACTGAATTGAACTGAGACTGCCCTAAAGGGCACCACAGGAAAGTCAAAACAATAGTCCTTGCCCCCAGTGTCTATCAAGTATACTTTTTCCTTAGTAGTCAAGAGCCATCATCAGCCAACCTCCTTTTTTTTTTTTTTGGCCTGTGTATCTAATGGCATTTGCCAGCTTCCCCCAAACACCTGGGCAGCTGGCTCAGCTCCTATTCAGTGGAACCACTGTTGGATGCCCTAGTAGAGGCTTCCCCTACTTGGTCTCAACACCAACACAGGCCCATGTCATAGGGTGAGGAAGCAGATATTCTGTTGGTCACTAATTAGCAGTAATAGTCAAATATGCCATTTCCATGTCCACCCTTGTTTTCTTGATACTTTGGCCAAGAGAGAAAATGATTGAATATTATATAGTGGAAGAGGCTTTTGTCAAGTTTGTTTTTGCAAAGTTAAACCAATAGTTTATTGTAAATGGTCAACTATTATTAATTATCAAAGTTAAATCCTTTCCCACATGAATTTGTAACATTTGTTATTGTACAGGAGACCATCCCCAAGAAAAAGAAATGCAAAAAAGCAAAATGGCTGTCTGAGAAGGACTTACATATAGCTGTAAAAATTAGGGAAGCAAAAAGCAAAGGAGAAAAAGAAAGATATACCCAGTGGAATGCAGAGTTCCAAAGAATAGCAAGGAGAGATAAGAAAGCCTTACCAGTGATCAATGCAAAGAAATAGAGGAAAACAACAGAATGGGAAAGACTAGAGATCTCCTCAAGAAAATCAGGGATACCAAGGGAACATTTCATGCAAAGATGGGCTCAATAAAGGATAGAAATGGTAGGGACCTAACAGAAGCAGAAGATATTAAGAAGAGGTGGCAAGAATACACAGAAAAACTATACCAAAAAGATCTTCATGATGCAGATAATCATGATGGTGTGATCACTCACTTAGAGCCAGACATCCTGGAATGCAAAGTCAAGTGGGCCTTAGGAAGCATCGCTACGAACAAAGCTAGTGGAGGTGATGGAATTCCAGTGGAGCTATTTCAAATCCTGAAAGATGACGCTGTGAAAGTGCTGCACTCAATATGCCAGCAAATTTGGAAAACTCAACAGTGGCCATAGGACTGGAAAAGGTCAGTTTTCATTCCAATCCCAAAGAAAGGAAGTGCCAAAGAATGCTCAAAATACTTCACAATTGCACTCATCTCACACGCTAGCAAAGTAGTGCTTAAAATTCTCCAAGACTGGCTTCAACAGTACTTGAACTGTGAACTTTCAGGTGTTCAAGATGGATTTAGAAAAGAGAGAGGAACCAGAG
>SJYV01034421.1:184603-207351 GCA_006410875.1 Neotragus pygmaeus | reverse complement strand
TAGTGCTTAAAATTCTCCAAGACTGGCTTCAACAGTACTTGAACTGTGAACTTTCAGGTGTTCAAGATGGATTTAGAAAAGAGAGAGGAACCAGAGATCAAATTGCCAACATCCACTGGATCATCAAAAAAGCAAGAGAGTTCCAGAAACATATCTACTTCTGCTTTATTGACTATGCCAAAGCCTTTGATTGTGTGACCACAACAAAGTGTGGGAAATTCTGAAAGAAATGGGCATACCAGACCACCTAACCTGCCTCTTGAGAAACCTGTATGCAGGTCAGGAAGCAACAGTTAGAACTGAACATGGAACAACAGACTGGTTCCAAATAGGGAAAGGAGTACATCAAGGCTGTATTGTCACCCTGCTTATTTAACTTATATGTAGAGTACATCATGAGAAATGCTGGGCTGGAGGAAGCACAAGCAAAGCACAAGTCAAGATTGCTGGGAGAAATATCAATAACCTCAGATATGCAGATGACACCCGCCTTGTGGCAGAAAGTGAAGAGGAGTTACAAAGTCTCTTGATGAAAGTGAAAGAGGAGAATGAAAAAGTTGGCTTAAAGCTTAACACTCAAAAAACTAAGATCACGGCACCTTGTCCCATCACTTCATGGCAAATAGATGGGGAAATAGTGGAAACAGTGACAGACTTTATTTTCTTGGGCTCCAAAATCACTGCAGGTGGTGACTGCAGCCATTAAATTAAAAGACGCTTACTACTTGGAAGGAAAGTTCTGATCAACCTAGACAGCATATTAAAAAGCAGAGACAATACTTTGCCNAACAGTGACAGACTTTATTTTCTTGGGCTCCAAAATCACTGCAGGTGGTGACTGCAGCCATTAAATTAAAAGACGCTTACTACTTGGAAGGAAAGTTCTGACCAACCTAGACAGCATATTAAAAAGCAGAGACACTACTTTGCCAACAAAGGTCCGTCTAGTCAAAACTATGGTTTTTCCAGTAGTCATGCATGGATGTGAGAGTTGGACTATAAAGAAAGTTGAGCACCAAAGATTGATGCTTTTGAACTGTGGTGTTGGAGAAGACTCTTGACAGTCCCTTGGACTGCAAGGAGATCCAACCAGTCCATCCTAAAGGAGATCCGTCCTGGGTGTTCATTGGAAGGACTGATGCTGATGCTGAAACTCCAATACTTTGGCCACCTAATGCAAAGAACTGACTCACTGGAAACGACCCTGATGCTGGGAAGAAGATTGAAGGCAGGAGGAGAAGGGGACAACAGAGAATGAGATGGTTGGATGCCATCACTNGACTGATGCTGATGCTGAAACTCCAATACTTTGGCCACCTAATGCAAAGAACTGACTCACTGGAAACGACCCTGATGCTGGGAAGAAGATTGAAGGCAGGAGGAGAAGGGGACAACAGAGAATGAGATGGTTGGATGCCATCACTGACTCAATAGACATGAATTTGAGTAAACTCCAGGAATTGGTGATGGACAGGGAGGCCTGGTGTGCTGCAGTCCATGGAGTCACAAAAAGTCGGACACACTGAGTGACTAAAGTGAGGAATAATGAGTGTATTAAATATCTGAATCTTTGGTTTGAACTCAACATACTTCACTTAATATGACCATGTGCTCAGGAAATTTATTTAACCTTTCAGAACATGAATGTAATAACTCTTGCCTAAATCCTAGGGTTCTTTATGATGTATAAATAGAACTACAAGTCAACATCTTTTTGATTCTCTGGGGAGCACTTCTGTACTGAAATTATGAAACCAGTCAAAAAAGATGATGAAAAAACCTTACTGACTACAACTTTTAGAGGGAAGAAAAATACCAAGAAATGAAACAACCAAAGAAAATACTTTATATATCTTTTATATCTTTTTTAATCAAAGTAAAATCTTAAAACACCTTTGAAAAGTAGTTTCAGTGTAGATTGCAAAGCTCTGTCTTAAGTGGAGTAAATACTAGCTTTAAGGCATGTGATATTGTTTTCCCAATTGTTTGCAAGGTATATACTTTGCCACCCCGCTGATGTAAAATCGTTCCCTTCCCCACATCAGTCCATCTGATTTGCTTTGGCCAATGTAAGTGAAACACATGCATGGGATTTTTAAGTAAAATAGTAAGAGCCTTCCTGAGGTTTTGCCATTTTCTCATTTCTTTTTCTCCTCTGCCACCTGAGCTTCATGTCCCAACATGCACAGATTTTCTGTTCCAACTTGTTTCTGGCTTGAAAATCTGAACAGTCATAGCTACACTAAAACTAACATGAATTGTGAATATCTTGAGATATGGGGGCTGTTTATGATCAATCTAGACCAAGCTGGCTAACACATAACCGTATTCTAGCATGATAGGAATAAAAGATCTAGCATCCCATTTCCCCTTATTCACTTAGATATCTACACAAGCAGTTTAGAACTCTTGTTATTTCCATAGAGTAGTCCTCTATTGATTCCATAACTAGAAATTGAAATATGATGCCTTGGAATGCTAGACAACTGTTCATTAGAAAATCCCACAGGCAACACAAATTCATGTTCAGTTCAGTGTCTCAGTCATGTCTGACTCTTTACAGCCCCATGAACCGCAGCACACCAGGCCTCCCTATCCATCACCAACTCCTGGAGTCCACCCAAACCCATGTCCATCGAGTCAGTGATGCCNAGAGCAAAACAATACTTTGGCTAATATATAAAAATATTATTAATGACAAGATGTTTAGATTTACACTGTCAAGGGCTTTTCATTTAAGTAGAATTATAGGGTTTTATAAATCATCTTTCTGTGTTAATAAGTTAACATACCCCATATTTTTCAAAAAGTCTGAGATAGAAGGATGAATTTGTATGATTAGTTACTTTCTAGTCATTTATCTTGAGACAAAGCAATTATTACCATTTATTTGTGAAACATAAATATGTATCACCTACTTAACTTCTTCATGGACATTCAAGGAAAAAAGGAATTTTCATTCTTTCAAAGAAAGCTGATGTACTACTGAAAAATATCAGTGAAAGAAGATCCTGATATCTAAGCAATTTACTCAGGAATAAAGATCCTTTATAACACAGTACTGGGGTTAAAGTTTCACCAATCCAAATCACCGTTGGTAGTAGCTCTTATCCAACAGGTGACTCAGCTGTAAAGAATCTGCCTGCCAATGCAGAAGACATAGGAGATGTGGTTTCGATTCCTTGATTGGGAAGATCCNAACACAGTACTGGGGTTAAAGTTTCACCAATCCAAATCACCGTTGGTAGTAGCTCTTATCCAACAGGTGACTCAGCTGTAAAGAATCTGCCTGCCAATGCAGAAGACATAGGAGATGTGGTTTCGATTCCTTGATTGGGAAGATCCCCTAGAGAAGGAAATGGCAACCCACTCCAGTATTCTAGCCTGGGAAATCGTATGGACAGAGGAGCCTGGTGGGCTATAGTCCATGGAGTTGCAAAGAGTCAGACACAACTTAGCAACTGAGTACTTATGCACACATACTTATCCAACAACGTGGATAACGTCCAACATCTTTAGACTGTAACCTATTACATTTAATAAAGGATATTTTCTTTTTGTGTGTGTTTGAAGCATTAAAACAGTATTTTTCTTTGATTTGGAAGATAGAGGAAATATTATAGAAATATAACTAGGGGAGAAATATGACTTCATAATCTCCTGATAGTCATTAGGTGATGAACATGATTTTGAGAAATACTAATTGTATATCCTCACTGCTAAATGCCTGACTATATTAATTCAAATTATTAAAGCTGAGTAGAGATAATCTTCCCCCAAGCAAAGTTAATAGACAAAAGGAAATAACATGAAGTCCTAAACAGAATTTTTTTAAGGGAGTGGTTATTTATGTGATAAATGTATATTACATTCATTATGTTTTGAATAAAAGGTCCAGTTTGTGCTTTGTGAGATTTGACTTGTTTTATTAAACATCTACATTTACAGGTCTAAAAACTACCTCTAGTTGTGAATAGCTATAAGTAAATATTCAATTGTTCTGTCATTATTTTATATATTAAACAAAATAGAAAAATATTCAGCAACAGGGAATTATTTATTAATGCAACATCACTAAAATAATGCAATTAAAATAATGATTAGCCTTTGCAGTACTGCTTTATATCATTTTAAAGACATTAAAATTCATGTAAACAACAATTTATCAGTATGAGCAAAAGCTTATGACATGATATTAAGTTTAAAAAGATATAATAAACAATTAATGACAATTAGGTACAGTCATGATAAATAAAAAATGACTGGAAGGCAAGTGCATTATGTTTCTTTATTGCCATTGTTTTTGTGTTGAGATAACAAATAGTAGTTTTATGTACTATCAATTTTTTTTTTTTTACAGAAATTACATCTACCATGATAAGCCTCCTTATGGAAAAAAATCTCTNAAAATGACTGGAAGGCAAGTGCATTATGTTTCTTTATTGCCATTGTTTTTGTGTTGAGATAACAAATAGTAGTTTTATGTACTATCAATTTTTTTTTTTTACAGAAATTACATCTACCATGATAAGCCTCCTTGTGGAAAAAAATCTCTGTTCATATCATTCATTATTATCTTATAACAAATTTGTATAACTAGATGTATTAGATCAAAGAATGTTTTTGAAACTTACCTAAGCCAATTGCTCTACATTTGTACAAATGTACAATTCAACAGGCTATAAATAAGGATGCACCCATTCTAATTTTTTAAAAGAAACTATGGTGACACAAACCATCAATATTTGAGCCTCTTTTCTCTCCCCCAAAGTGGCTCCAAGATACCATGGTCTTTTATGATTACTATGGAAAATATGTGAAAAAATTGAGAGCATGAAGTCACATGCTGCTTCTTCTAAGTATCGTAATAACAAGTGCATTTGGAAATTGCCCAACATTTTCTCTGATTAGGAAGCTTTGTCGAGATCCCTAGGAAATAGAATCCCCACTAGTTTGTGCAGTCAAGGTAAAGGAAGTCCTGATGGCTCTGAGACCACTCTGCAATTACCACCCTTTGAAGACCACTTCTCTTCTCTATGGGCTATGTAGTTATGTCTTATTTTTCTCACTGTTGAGAAGTGTTCTTATTTTTATTCAGTTTTGTCTGGTTTTCTCATGCTAATGGTTAAATATTTTATAACATTTTAGCTAGGATTTTAGTTAAATCTTTTAATAAACTATAGAATTCTTTTAAAGGTAATCACAATACAACTACTGCTCCTCTGAGTTATTCTATTGGTTATTCCTTGGAAACTGACAGAAAACNCTTTCCCCTCTCTTCTATTCACATCTCTTTGTAAGACCTCCTCAGACAACCATTTTGCTATTTTGCTTTTTCTTAGGAGTGGTCTTGATCCCTGCCTCCTGTACAATGTCACAAACCTCTGTCCATAGTTCTTCAGACACTCTATCAGATCTAATCCCTTGAATCTATTGGTCACTTCCACTATCATTTTTCCTATTTCATAGTAATAGATCCTGGTTATTTTCCTCTTACTGTATGCCTTAAGAAGTTCCATGGTCCTCTGTGCCTTTAATGATCTTAAGCTTTCTTTGAGTCTCTACTTAAAAAGAAGCCTATGCCCTTAATTATATCACCATGGCTCCTGCCATGGTGGATTCTGCTTCAGGCTTGCCAACACATATTTCACTACAAGCTTGGAAGACAAAGACCTAATATGATGTTTGAACCAGCTGCTACTACAGATACCAGCAATATGCTGTATTGTTTTCATGAGAAATTTTGATCAATTTTTTATTGATTCTCTGCTCTGAGTTGATCAAGGAGTACTCAAGATTCTATAACAGATCTATATTGATTGACTCTGTGTAAAAGAGATAATCAGCAGGAAAATGCTCAAAGAAGTCAAATTGTTCTCCAACCATTACCTTGGATTATCTTCCTATAAAAGATACATGTTATAAGGGGGTTTTTTTACCTTTAACTTTCAGCAGGTGGCTGGTAATTTACCTTAACTGTATTACAGAAAGCACACTGGGGGATTGTTTGCATGAAGGCATGGGCTAGAAGCTGCATCTGGAAACAATTTTTATATTTTAAAATACTCGAAAGGAATAGCTCTTGTAGATTTTACTAGTCAACATAATCCAAAGGAATTTTTTCCACGAGAAATAGCCAGGAATCTAAGTTTAACATATATATTGAATTTCTAAAATTATTTTAGCAGATAAACATCTGCAGTAGATAGTTTGTCAATAGCGTATGCAATCCCCAGGTTTGTTTTGAAAGGAATTTGAGGGGCATGGGAAACTTAAACTATTCTAAATGCCATCTGGAAAAATACATATATGGGAATGACCTGGAAAGGTAGAGGGGTAAGAAAGGAAGAAGGAAAAAAAAGACTTGCCTTCCAATTATTAAAATATATCACAGAATTACAGAAATTAAAAACCAATACTGAGCCAAAAATAGGGAGACAAATCAATGGATCAGAGTGGAGTACCAAAATAGTGACATGGATATATGAGAATTTAGTATGTGATAAAGGTGCCATCTCCAATCTATGGAGAAAACATGGTTCACTTAATAAATGGTATTGTGATAACTGACAAGCATTTCAGAGGAAAACATCTAGATTTCTATAGCCACTTCTGGGCCAAATAAGTTTCATATGGACCAGCGATTTACATATATAAAAACAGAATTAAATACAAAGAGTACCAATCATGAGTTGATATTTTTCTAATGTAATCTCTTTTGACTTTTCTGTATTTTCCTTTAAGATGCATGTTTCATCAAGACAAGGACTATCTTTACTTCAGTCCCCATTGCATTACTAACACCTAGCATACTTTCAGGTACATTCAGAAAATCATCAAAATATTAATTATTGCCCATATATAACTATTAGATACCACTGTTTCTTCCAATGGGACTGAATATCTATTTGTCTTGTTCAAGACACAGATGGCTAGGAAGAAATCTAGGAATGGACCCTCAACCCTGTGGATAAAAGATCAATGAAAAAGACAACATAAGTACTTAGGTAGATTGTTGGGGTGATTAATACTTAAGTAGGTTTTTTTTTGTTTGTTTGTTTTGTTTTTTTACCACCCAGGCAGTTACTCTACAATCATCAATAAGAATCAGCCTGGCTAAATAAAGTGTGGACATATTGTGATTTTTGCCTTTTCTATTCTCAGATTAACTAAGGACTTACAAGGCAAACCAAAAGAATCATTCTAGATTCTGATCTAATATCTGAGCATCAGTCTGTTTTAACCACAAACATTGATCTTTGCAGGGTACTTCAGTCCAAAGTTCCCACTATTCTCCATGGCAAAGAAGATCCCTATCTATGTCCCAGAAGATTTGTGATGAGATTGTTCAACATAGCATGCTCGTGTTGAGTTCATTAGAAGTTCATTACATATGGTAGAGCAGAATATATCACTGTTATCATCATTGACTAAACTTTCTGAAGATGCGTGATAAAGACAAGCAGAGAAAGCAGAAGTTCCTCTCACATCATGACAGCTGAAACACTCACCTGCTACTTCAACATCATTCATTGCCGTGGGTAAATCATGAGTTTTTGACCAAAGTATACCAAGTTCCAAACTCTGATTCAAACATATATGAGAGCCACCCATGAGTTTTTCTTTACCTGAAAGATTCTGTTGGAAGGCTAGTTCTCTGCTGACCTTGGACACCAGGAACCCTCAATATTGTTAGACCACCTCTGGTTTGGTCCCTGCTCACTCACACAGAGCCCTGCCATTTCTCTTTAGCCAGGTTCCAGGAAGGAAGGCAGTGTTGAGAGAGGTGGGCATAAAACGATCATTTTCTCAAGCCCATTTAGGAACAAACCAAATAATCTAAAGGAGGAGTCATGGAGGAAAACAAGTTAATATAATCATTCAGAGTGAAGGGGTAAACAAAAGACCTGGTAGAAAAGAGAAGAAAGAATGTAAGCAAAATGGTTTCATGGTACAAAGTCTAGATCCTTCCATTACATCTGAAATCAAGTGAGAGAATGGGGCTTCCCAGCTGGCTCAGTGGTGAAGAATCCACCTGCCAGCAGGAGATGCAGGTTCAATCCCTGGGTCAGGAAGATCCCCTGGAGAAGGAAATGGTAATCCACTCCAGTATTCTTGCCTAGAGAACCCCATGTTGAGAGAAAACTGGTGGACTACAGTCCATGGGGTCACAAAGATATAAAACAGAGCAACTAAACAACAACAACTTGGAGAACAAGTAAATTTGGGGGGAGAAAAAGTGGGTGGTGATATGACCACAGAGATTTGGAAAATGCGATTCATCTGGCTTCTGTCATGAGAGGAAGAGACATAAATCTCCAAAAGGCCACTTATGAACTAGAAAAGAGATAAAAGGAGAAAATTTTTAGAGTCCAGTATAGATGAAAGAAAAAGAAAGAGTAGTAGGAGAGAAGGAAATCAGGTAGGATACCATTTCTTAATAATTTTATCTATTTTTTGGCTGTGCAAGGTCTTCCTTGTTGCAAGGGCTTTCTCCAGCTTCAGCAAGCGGGGGCCCCTCTCTAGTTGCAGTGCACAGGCTTCTTCTCATTGAGGAGGCTTCTCTTGCTGTGGAGCACGGGCTCTACGGTGCTTAGGCTTCAGTAGTTGTAGCCATGGGCTCCATAGTTGCAGCTCCTGGGCTCTAGAGCACAGGCCCTGTCGTTGTGGTGCACAGGCTCAGTGGCTCCTCGGCACATGGGATCTTCCTGGACCAGGGATCAAACCCACATCCTCTTAGTTGGCTGGCAGATTCTTTACCACTGAGCCACCAGGGAAGCCCCAATAAGATGACATTTTGAAAAAAGATTGTAAGAAATAGATCTTTTCTTTTGTGAAAAATCTTAGTCAGGGAACACCCAGGGTTGGGGTGTTTTGTTTGCTTCATATGGTGCTTTGTACCGTTCCCCAGGCAGAGAACTCCTTATAAAGGTCCTACCCCATTCTTCATACCTGACCCCTCCCTTGAGTATGAGCTCCTGAACTCAGACAACTCACCCTGAATTGCATGAAGGCCACATCACACCAGTTTCCAAGGCCTGTGGGTCTCTGAAGATGATGGCTGAGTGCTGGGCAGCTATCTACAGACTAAAGTCAGCCACTCCCTTCCTCACCTATCAGCCAGGCAGTCAATGGCTCAATACACACTGAGCACCCCGGTGCCCTGCCTTCACGAGGTGAGGGAGGGTCCATCCTCAAGAAGCCTGCCTTGCAGGCACCCAGCTGCCTTCCTGTCTGGCGGGAGAATACCTAATGGGGGTCATGCCCCCAGCTCTTTAAATACATTCTCTCAAGAACCCTTCCCCTTCAAACTTGCTCTGAGAAGAGAATTTGCTGTGTAGGGGAGAGGTAGCATTTAGGGAGCAGCAGAGCTTTCATGCACTCTAAAATTTTTCAGGTAGTTTCCTCTTCTTACCACGAAGGCAGTCTCATTCTCAGATCTTTCACCGGGTGCTTTGGTGAGAATCTACCCTTCAGCCAGTGGCATCATCTGACATGAATGCTGACATATGTGACATTCACCAAAATCATATCTTTAATGGAAAGGAGCCTCTTGTCCTACCTTGCTGGTCCCCCAGTTCAACAATATTGTACCTAAAAGCATAGTCTACTCATTCATTTGCTACCACAATAATTCAATCAGTTGATTCAGAGAGTAGGACCCTGAAGGCTGGAGGAGGGGGGCAGGATGTTTTATAAGAGGGAGATGGCAGAGAGCACACAGAAGGGGATAAGGCACTTTGGAGAAGAGACTTAATAAGAGCCAGAGCATTTGGGTGTTAGGCATAAGATGCCTGGAGAGAAAGGGAGAGAGAAGAAAAATAAACCTTAGAATCAAAGTAAATTTTGCCTATGTCTCTACCTCTGTGAGGCCCTGCTCAGTATGCAGTATGCAAAAATCCAAAGTTAAGCCAGTGATGTTTGTACCACGGTTATATACAATGAATATTAGGGGAAGCTGGGTGAAGGATGTATAGAAATGCTGAATTATTTTCTTATGGCTTTTTTATAATAAATTATTCCAAAATTAAAGGCTGAACAAAAAAAATGTTTCTTCAGTTCATTTCAGTTGCTCAGTCATGTCCGACTCTTTACGACCCTATGAATTGCAGCACACTAGGCCTCCCTGTCCATCACCAACTCCCAGAGTTCACTCAGACTCACATCCATCGAAGTCAGTGGTGCCATCCAGCCTTCTCATCCTCTGTCGTCCCCTTCTCCTCCTGCCCCCAATCCCTCCCCAGCATCAGAGTCTTCTCCAATGAGTCAACTCTTCACATCAGGTGGCCACAGTACTGGAGTTTCAGCTTTAGCATCATTCCTTCCNCTGGCCATATATTTAAGTTTTCTCTTAGGGTCATTCAAACTTAATTGGAGTGATGAGCTAAGCCTAAATAAAAAATTAGCTTCTCATCTGTTAAAAGGAAAGCTCCCACAATTATGAGAAGTATCTACATGCTTAACACCAGGCGATGGTCATTTAAGTTTGAAAGCTCCTTTATATGTTGGGAATGGTTAAATCATACTAAAAATGATCAACTTGGTAATTATGAGATAATGCTGGGTACTTCATGAACTATGTCTATCATTGTCCTTAGAGACAGTGATTGGTATGGAAATCAGTGGATTTGTGGCACTAATTTATGGCCTTCACATCTACAGGGGTAGATATGAAGGTGTAGCCTGGGATTCCCATGAATTTAAGGTCATACATGTTAACAAATTAGAGGTAACCCCAAACAATCTACCATTGGTATGATCCCAATGGGTCAAAGATGTGTATTCTACTGATAGGACGAGTTAACAGCTTTTGTGTGTGTTTTGATATATCTGTGCAATAATTGAAAGTGAATGCTACATTTTCATACCTGATAAATTCCTTTAATGTAACACATTTGATGAACCATATGAAAAATCAGATTTCTGCTTTAAGTGACCCATTCCCTAGTCTTGACGATCTTTAAAAAAAACAAAAAACAAAAAAAAACTGGTTTGGTGTGGGAGGCTCATGGCTAAAATATTTACTTTGAATTCCACTAATGTTATTAACTAAATCATTTGCATTTTGCTTGTTTCACAAGATTATTTGTATTACCAAGTATATGACTGAGCCTCTGATGAAAATGATAACTGGAAGCAGTTGATCAGATGTATAGCTCGATATATGATCAATGATTGTAATAGTGTAACTCTAGGTATGAAAAGATGCAATGAGAGGGAATACTTTCCTCAACCATAACTAGAAGACAGGTGTCCAGAGATCTTTGACTGTTGAGACCTAGTCCGGTAATAGCACATTGAGTGTCTTATCAACAAAAAGCTTCTTCAGAACTGGGAATAAGCCTTCCCAGCAATGAGGGACAAAATGGTCATGAAATGCCCCACCCCCCAAGTATGGTTGGATTTATGACCACAAGGGGGCCATGTCAACTACAAATTGGCACTTACCAGATGCATCGCCAATGACCGAACAACAAAGGCATTTGCCATCTGCCTCTATGGAAACTGAACCCCATCCTGCTATAGCTGTGGCCATTCAACAACCCCCGAGGGAGGTCAGGGTGGGGTGAGGCACTCTGTGCTCCAGGGAATCTGGTGGGACAGGTCTTTAGATAGTTGGATGTTTTTAGGAACAGATTTTATGATCTCCATCCTTGGATCTCCTCATATCTAGAGAAGCACTAAATTCCTTCATGGTGACATCAGATCCTCATGACTAACAAAAAACCTTTTATAAATTGAGTGCTTTATGGTATTGAAGTCCCCCTTCACTGAAACCTTATATATTGACTTTCCCCCACAGCTGCTTTGGAGCAGTCTCTCAGAGCTATCTGAGATGCTGCTTCCTGGGCTGCGGTCCTCCTTTTGCCCCAAATAAAACATAACTCGCAACTCTCAAGTTGTATACCTTTCTTCAGTCAACAGATGTAAACAATGATTTGAACAACTGACATAAATCAGGGTATCCCAGTTCATGTGTGGTCAACCACCTTCCAAGTCAAAAAGCCCACTGCAATTCACAGATATGGCAGTCTGTCCCATGACTGATTAAGGTAAAGAAATCAAGGCCATCTGAGCATCAAACGTGTCAGTGTCAGATTGGGCAATTCTCTGTGGAGCACTCACCTGCCCTCAGACTCCAAGCTCTAGAGGCGCTGACCTGCCCAAATTTATTCAGATGTAGTATGGCCATCAAACCTCAGCACCCCATCTTGTCTTAAATTCAACAACTTTGTGATGGATTTGCTGCTCTTATTAACCTACCTGTCCCTCAACAACTAATGGTCTGTTTTCACTAGCCAAAAAGAAGCAGTCCCCAACTTTTCTGTAAGCAGCTTTTGGTAGAATAAAGCTCTTTTCAGGAAAGAGCTCTCTGCAAGAGGTACCCTTTGCCTTGTCACTAACCTTAAACCAGGTACCTCCACACTCTACTCCTCTCCAGCCCCAGCACACCTTTCAAATCTTTTCATCACAAAATAGTTTTTCTAATCTGATGATTCATTCCATAAATAAAAGAAATAGAAATGAAGACTACATAATAAACAGACGACCAGATCTCTTCCCTAGATTCCCCTTCAGTAAGTTCATGAAGAAACTGAGTGAGCAAGAGAGCATCTAAAGAAAGACCATGAAGAGAACACAAGCCTGCACATGGTGGGGGATGGTGATGACTCTGACTCTTTATCTCAAAGATTAAATAAGATTATGTCCTTGTTTTCCTTTAAAAGTTTTCATGGCCAAGCAGAATATTTAGAGATGGTTTTGGGGGGATAATAAGCCCACCGTCTCCCCAGATCGTTAGTATTCTGATAGAAGCAATTTCTTTTTCTATCATTTGTGAGTTTGATTTTATAAGTGGCAAATAACAGGACCTGATTCAATAATAGTTCCAATTAAAACATCCAGCAACTCAGGTTGGTTCTTAATTTTTTCTAGGTTGAGAGACGTTTCTCAGCTATTTGTCTCATGCCCACCTTCCCTAGGTCCAGTTACCCTAATTCCAAATCTGTAGACCTACATGTAAAATATTGCTCCCATGGGAATGTGGACATCTAAATGGGAAGATGTGCTTTCCTTTCTCTAGTTCATTGAAAAGACTCCTGTGGAACAAGAGACAACAATGAATACCTTAGGAAACCTACCCCAGCTCTTTAGATCAGAATGTAGAATAGAGAATCTTAACCTAGGCAACAAATTATGATTATCTAGGGAGGCTTTTAAAAATATAGATTTTCTGAAGTTCTGGTTCAAGAAAGCAACATAAGAAGCTCTTGAACTAACATCCTGCCATGGACGCACAGAATCTACAGCTTAATAGGGAATAATTTCTCTGAAAGAAATCCAGAAACTAGCTGAGTAACTCATACACATAAGACAAATGAGAAAACACCCATACTTAAATGGCTAGGAGAGGCTGAGAAACAATCTTGTCATAAACCCAACCCTCAGAACAGTGACATACAATTGGAAGAGAACTCACAACTTCCAACTTCACCTTGAGGAGTAAAGGGTTTGGACCCGTTCAACATCAAGCACCTCAAATTTTAAGTCGTGCACCCAACGGATGGGCTCCAAAACACCTAACTCTGACATTCAGTGGGGATTGCATTCAAAAGACCCACAAGGCAATAAAAAAACTGGGTTCCTGAGGAATTACAGTGTTATCTCCCCACCTCTTCCTCTGTGAACTCAGCACAGAGGCAGCAGACTGAACTAGAAACCCATCTCCCTGAAAGAGAGCTATGTGCTTATTTTTAAATCTGCAGTTTGAGGGTCAGGCTTCTAATTTAACACAAATCTGAGGGCTGACTACACCTCTCCTGAGGTTGGAAAGCACCACCTTCATGCCGCCCCCCAGCAAGTCACCAGTATTTCCCTAAAGCATCTTGTGTAAATATCTGGTGCCATGGCCTCTGTAGCTGTCACCCAGGGTACAAAGCCCTTGACTGCCTGGTTCTGGCAGCCAAAACACCTTATGTTCACTATTACTAGGAACAGCTCTTATCTTGTTACTTCCCCAGGGCTTAGCACACAGGGTGCAGAGATACGTCCATCTCGTAGTATTTCCCTAAGGAAGTCTACCTGTATACATTAAAAGATGCTGCCTGTGGATTTGGCTTCCAAACAGCCAACATCTCATATGCTAGTAAAGTAATGCTCAAAATCCTCCAAGCTAAGCTTCAACAATATATGAACTGTGAACTTCCAGATGTTCAAGCTGGATTTAGGAAAGGCAGAGAAACCCGATCAAATTGCCAACATCTGTTGGCAAGAGAGTTCCGGAAAAAAAAGCAAGAGAGTTCCAGAAAAACACCTATTTCTGCTTTATTGACTATGTCAAAGCCTTTGACTGTGTGGATCACAACAGACTGTGGAAAATTCTTAAAGAGATGGAAATAGCAGACCACCTGACCTGCCTCTTGAGAAATCTGTATGCAGGTCAGGAAGCAACAGATAGATATGGACATGGACCAACAGACTGGTTCCAAATAGGAAAAGGAGTACATTAAGGCTGTCTATTGTTACCCTGCTTATTTAACTTATATGCAGAGTATATCATGAGAAACGCTGGACTGGAAGAAGCACAAGTTGGAATCAAGATTGCCGGGAGAAATATCAATAACCTCAGATATGCAGATAACACCACCCTTATGGCAGAAAGTGAAGAAGAACTAAAGAGCCTCTTGATGGATGTGAAAGAAGAGAGTGAAAAAGTTGGCTTAAAACTCAACATTCAGAAAACGAAGATCATGGTATCCGGTCCCATCACTTCATGCCAAATAGATGGGGAAATAGTGGAAACAGTGTCAGACTTTATCTTTCTGGGCTCCAAAATCACTGCAGGTGGTGACTGCAGCCATGAAATTAAAAGACGCTTGCTCTTTGGAAGAAAAGTTCTGACCAACCTAGACAGCATATTAAAAGCAGAGACATTATTTTGCCAACAAAGGTCCAACTAGTCAAAGATATGGTTTTTCCAGTAGTCATGTATGGATGTGAGAGTTGGACTATAAGGAAAGCTGAGCGCTAAAGAAATGATGTTTTTGAACTGTGGTGTTGGAGAAGACTGTTGACAGTCCCTTGGACTGCAAGGAGATCAAACCAGTCTATCCTAAAGGAAATCAGTTCTGAATATTCATTGGAAAGACTGATGCCGATGCTGAAACTCCAATACTTTGGCCACCTGATCCGAAGAACTAACTCAGTGGAAAAGACCCTGATGCTGGCAAAGATTGAAGGCGGGAGGAGAGGGGGATGACAGAGGATGAGATGGTTGGATGCCATCACTGACTCAATGGGCATGAGTTTGAGTAAACTGAGAGTTGGTGATGGACAGGGAGGCCTGGCATGCTGCAGTCCATGGGGTCACAGAGTCGGACATGACCGAGTGACTGAACTGACTGACTGAAACTCTTTCCCTTAAAAGGACACTAACTGATGATCTTGGCACATCCTCAATTCCTGGGAACCACTTAGAACACAGAACTGCTTGCATAATCATGAAATTTGAGATCTAAAGCCAGGCTGAATGATAAGATTCATTTCCCATGAGAGATGATTCCTTCAAGACTCCGAGAGATGGTTGTTTTATGTAAAGCACAGAGAACAACACAGAGAGTCAAGAAAAATGAAGAAACAGCGGTATTGTGCTCTAAACAAAGAAAACTAAATTTCAGAAACAGACCTTAATGACATGGAGATAAGTGACTTAGATGATGAGTTCAAAATAATGGTCATAAAAATGGTCGCCAAAGTCATGAGAATGATAGGTGAACAAACTAATAATAAAACAAAAAAAAAAGAAAATATAAGAAAGTACCAAACAGAAATCACAGAGCTTAAGAATATAATAACTGGACTAAAAATTTCAAAAAGGGTTTAGCAGCAGAATAGATGAAGCAAATGACAATATCAATGAACTGGAAAGCAAGGCAATGGAATTTAAGCAGAGGAGTGTAATTTTTTTTAAAAATGAAAAAGGGTGAAGACAGTTGAAGAGAGTCACCATAAAGCAGACAAATACTCACATTATAGGGGTCCCAGAAGGAGAATTGAGAGCGAGAAAGAGGCAGAGAGCTTGCTGAGAGAAAGAACAGTTGAAAACTTCCCTAACCTGAGGGAAGGAATAGACATCCATATCCAGGAAGCCCAGGGAGTTTCAAATAAGATGAACCCAAAGAGACACACAGCAAGACACATTATAATTAAAATGTGAAAAGTAAACACACGGGGAGAATATTAAAAGCAGCAAGAGCAGAACAACTTGATACATATAAGGGAACCCCCAGAAGACTATCAGTAGACTTTTCAGCAGAAGATTTGCAGGCCAGAAGGAAGTGGCATGATATATTCAAAGTGCTGAAAGGAAAAACCTGCCAAACGAGAATACTCTACCCACCGAAGGTGTAATCCAGAATTAAAGGAGAGAGAGTGTTTTCCAGACAAAGAAAAACAGAAGTTCATTAACGCAATACTGGCCTTACAGGAAATGTTAAGGGATTTCCTCAAGCTGAAATAGAAGGGTGAAAAGAAGTAACAGGAAAACACATGAAAGCATAAACATCATCAGTAAAGATAAAATACAGTTAAATTTACAATACTCTAATGTTGTGATGGTAGTAGGTAAATGAATTATGAAACTGGTATGAAGTTTAAAAAGTATTACTTGCTGTAACTACATAATTTGCCAAGAATACACAAGATAAAAAGAAATAAATTGTGATGTCAAAAAATAAAAATAAAACAGGGGGAGGAGAGTAATAATGCAGAGCTTTTGTATTCATTTGAACTTAAGTTGCCTACAACTTAAAATATACTATTATATCTACATTTTCATTAAGCCTCATGGTAAACACAAAGCAAAAACCTCTAATAGACACACAAAAAAAAGGAATTTAAGCATACCTCTAAAGAATGTCATCAAACCACAAGGGAAGAGAGCAAGAGAAGGAAAAAAAGGGGGAGAGGGGACTACAAAACAGCCAGAAAATCATTTTTTTTAATGGTAGCAGAAAATCCATACCTTTCAATAATTATTTTAAATGTAATGGAATAAATGCTCCAATTAAAAGGCATAAAGTGTGGAAAATGGGGAGAAAAACCTAAAGCCCAACTATATATTGTTAACAAGAGAACTCACTTCAGCTTTAAGGATATACATAAAGCTGCAAGCGAAGAGACAGGAAAAGATATTGCATGCAAATATTAGTAGAAACTAAAAGACAGCAGGAGTAGCTATTCTTATACTAGACAAAATAGTCTTTAAGACTGCAGTAAGAGTTAAGAAAGGTAATTATACAATGATAAAGGGGTCAATCTAACAAGAAATACCATTTGTAAATATTTATGTACCCAACATAAACACCCACATTTATACAGTAAATATTAATAGCCATAAAGGAAGAAACAGACAGCAAACAGTAATTGTAATAGTAATTTTCAGTAATGGATAGATCATCTATACAGCAAACCAATAAGCAAACACTGGACTTAAAGCAGATTAGACCAAATAGATTTGACGGATATTTACAGAACATTTTATTCAAAGGCATTTACAATACTTATTCTTCTCAAGTATACATGGAACATTCTCCAGGAGAGAGCATATATTAGGCCACAGAACAAGTCTCAAATATTTTGAGACTTTTAAAACAGGTCAAGCATCATTTCTGACCATTATGGTATGAAACTAGAAAGAAATTGTAAGAAAACTGGAAAATTCATAAATACATAGGATTAAACAACATGCTCCTTAACAACCAATGGGTGAAAGAAAAAAAAAATCAGAAAACATTAAAAGACAGTGAAAATACAACATACAGCAAATATGTGGGATCCAGCAAGGGCAGGTCTAAGAGGGGAGTTCATAGCAACAAATGCCTTTTTTTTTTTTNTGTGGCCACTGCTGGGTTTTCCAAATTTGCTGGCATATTGAGTGCAGCACTTTCACAGCATCATCTTTCAGGATTTGAAATAGCTCCACTGGAATTCCATCACCTCCACTAGCTTTGTTTGTAGTGATGTTTTCTAAGGCCCACTTGACTTCACATTCCAGGATGTCTGACTCTAGGTGAATGACCACACCATCGTGATTATCTGGTTTGTGAAGATCTTTTTTGTCTAGTTCTTCTGTGTATGCTTGACACCTCTTCTTAATATCTTCTGCTTCTATACGATTTCTATCCTTTATTGAGCCCATCTTTGCATGAAATGTTCCCTTGGTATCTGTAATTTTCTTGAAGAGCTCTCTAGTCTTTCCCATTCTGTTGTTTTCCTCAATTTCTTTGCACTGATCACTGAGGAAGGCTTTCTTGTCTCTCCTTGCTATTCTTTGAAACTCTGCATTCAAACGGGTATATCTTTCCTTTTCTCCTTTGCTTTTAGCTTCTANTCTAGTCTTTCCCATTCTGTTGTTTTCCTCAATTTCTTTGCACTGATCACTGAGGAAGGCTTTCTTGTCTCTCCTTGCTATTCTTTGAAACTCTGCATTCAAACGGGTATATCTTTCCTTTTCTCCTTTGCTTTTAGCTTCTATTCTTTTCACAGCTATTTGTAAGGCCTCCTCAGAAAGCCATTTTGCTTTTTTGCATTTCTTTTTCTTGGGGATGGTCTTGATTCCTGTCTCCTGTACAATGCCACAAACTTCTGTCCATAGTTCATTAGGCACTCTGTCTATCAGATCTAGTCCCTTAAATCTATTTCTCACTTCCACTGTATAATCATTAGCAACTTGATTTAGGTCATACCTGAACGGTCTAGTGGTTTTCCCTTCTTTCTTCAATTTAAGTCTGAACTTGGCAATAAGGAGTTCATGATCTGAGTCATAGTCAGCTCCCGGTCTTGTTTCTGCTGACTGTATAGAGCTTCTCCATCTTTGGCCACAAATAATACAATCAATCTGATTTTGGTGTTGGCCATCTGGAGATGTCCATATGTAGAATCTTCTCTTGTGTTGTTGGAAGAGGGTGTTTGCTATAACCAATGCACTCTCTTGAGAATATTCTATTAGCCTTTGCTCTGCTTCATTCTGTACTCCAAGGCCAAATTTGCCTGTTACTCCAGGTAGCTCTTGACTTCCTACTTTGCATTCCAGTCCCCTATAATGAAAAAGACATCTTTTTTTCGGTGTTAGTTCTAGAAGGTCTTGTAGATCTTCACAGAACCATTCAACTTCAGCTTCTTCGGCATTACTGGTTGGGGCACAGACTTGGATTACAGTGATATTGAATGGTTTGCTTTGGAAATGAACAGAGTCCATTCTGTCGCTTTTGAGATTGCATCTAAGTACTGCATTTCAGACTCTCTTACTGACCATGATGGCTACTCCATTTATTCTAAGGGATTCCTGCCCACAGTAGTAGATATAATGGTCATCTGAGTTAAATTCACCCATTCCAGTCCATCTTAGTTCACTGATTCCTAGAATGTCGACGTTCACTTTTACCATCTCCTGTTTGACCACTTCCAATTTGCCTTGATTCATGGACCTGACATTCCAGGTTCCTATGCAATAATGCTCTTGACAGAATCGGACCTTTCCTCTATCACCAGTCACATCCACAACTGTGTCTTGTTTTTGCTTTGGCTCCATCTCTTCATTCTTCCTGGAGTTATTTCTCCACTGATCTCCAGTAGCATATTGGGCACCTCCCTACCTGGAGAGTTCATCTTTCAGTGTCCTATCTTTTTGCCTTTTCATACTGTTCATGGGGTTCTCAAGGCAAGAATACTGAAGTGGCTTGCCATTTCCGTTTCCACTGGACTTTATTCTGTCAAAATGATACCTAGTGAAGCTTAAAAGCTTTTGCACAGCAAAGGAAACCATTGACTAAAGAAAGAGACAATCTACTGAGTGGGAGAGGATATTTGCAAATGATACAACTGATAAGAGGTTAATATTCAAAATGTATAAACTGCTCATACGACTCAACATCAAAAAAACAATCAGATTAAAAACTGGACAGAAGACCCTGAATAGACATTTTTCCAAATAGAAAATGCAAATGGCTAACAGGCAGATAAAAAGATGCTCAACATCACTAATCAGCAAATTTCAAATCAAAACCACAGTAAGATACTATCTCACACCATTCAGAATGGCTATCATCAAAGAGAACAAAAACAGCAAATAATAGTGAGGAAGTAAGATTAAAGGGAACCCTTGTATACTGTTGGTAAAGAATATAAGTTGTTGCAGCAACTGTGGAAGACAGTATGGAGCTTTCTCAAAAGTCTAATATTTTTAATACATTTTAAAAAATTTCAAATCAGTTTGAAAAAAACCCTAATACAAAAAAAATCAAATACAAATATGCAAAAATCTTGTGAATAAAGTATTTTCCCCTTACCAGTATTCAAATATATGCAAATTAAAATGACAACTAAATGAAGTCTTGACAAAGATTGAGTTTTATAATGCAGTGTGTTGGTAACGGCACAGCGAGGCATATCCTCATGTATTCTTGATGAGAGTGAAAAAATATTCTGACTTTCTGAAGTATAACTCCTTAATATTAAGTGTGTTAAACATGTTCATACTCTATGAACTGAATAGTCAACCTTCAGAAATTATTTTACAGGGGACATGTGGGAGGAAAGATTTTAAGTATACTTATTGAAGCAGTTTGTAATTCAAAACACTGAAAACGATCTAAACATTTAACAACAGAAGTATGATTAAATTATATTTTATACATAAGATCAAAAATTATGCATCCATTAACAGTAAAAAGTTTTAATATTTTAGGACAGAAAATGATACTGCTGGATGAAGAGCAGAATATAGAATTGCATACAAGGTACTTCCATTTTTGTTTAGAACTATTTATACATAATATACGTTTGAAAGGTCATATACCTAATTGTAAACTGTGGTTATCTCTGGGTGGTAGGAGTCAAAGGTTCTTTTTACTTGCTTTTTAATGGTTTTTGTGATATTACAACACAAGAGTGTAAGTCCCTGGAGTTTAGGAGCTATGCCTTGCTCACCATTGATTATCTTTAGCTTCTTACACTGTCATAAGGAAGCAAGACCAATAAACCTTTATGGACTTAAAGACTGAATTGTTTTCTCTCTATTGCCAAGTTTTCTATAATCAAAACTATTATAAAAATTCTATTTTGATACAAGTATCTTCCCATTTTAAGGAAAAAAAAAAACTAGTAAGACAAAACACAGCTAGATTTGTCAGTAAAAATTTAGTACAATTCAAATGCCCAGCATCATGTCTTTTAACTTACATTTTTAAGAAGTGTTTGATGACTACTGGAAAATGTTCATTATATAATGTTTGGGAAATGAAATTGTACATGTAGTGTGATCTTTTTAAGTGGGAAAAAAACTCAGAGTTAAGACTTAAAATATAAGAACATTAACAGTAGTTGTTTCTGGATGTTGGAATTATTAAACTTATTTTCTTCCTCCTTTATCCTTTACCTTTCAGAATTTCCCAGTGTAAGAATATATTATTCACATAATCATAAAATGTTTAACTTTTCATTTTGAGGAAGAATGTATGTGTAGGGAAGGAGGGACAACAAATTATCTAAGTTGAAAGAATAACACAGCATCAAACACAGAACTTAATGGTTGGACAGAATATTTAAAATCAGAAATATATGCCAAAGCTGTGTGTGTGATTATATTAAGGACTAGGGGGAGGGAGAGAGAACGAATTGGAAGATCAGAAGTTCAGGGCTTCTTCCCTTAATTGCATCACACTTCTACAAGTCATCACACGTCAGTGGCCTAGGTCACTCCAACTAAAACTATGAAAGAACTTCTGAGAAAAGCTCGTCATCCACAGTCAGCACCTCTACCAAGAGGAGCCAGTGTGCAGGCTGGGGAAGTGCTAACTAGTCCCTGTCAGCCTGTTGGGTCCTATCCTATTACCAAGTGTCCTGAGAGAGTTCTCTACCCTGCTACAGCGTCCCGGGTCCTACCTGGTCTAAGGCAGTGCAGAGAACCCAGTGCGTCTCCCGATTAGGGCAGCAGCTCCTTTATTTTTCCTCTCAGATGGGGCCAGCATTTGTAGGGGGGAAAAAAAGGAAACTATAGGTCTTATGATGGTTCTTCTTCATTTTTACAATGAATTTATTTTTTTCTGTAAATAAATATAAGCCAGGGGTAGTCCCTATAGTAGTACTTGCTGTGTCTACTTAAAATATCCTCTTTTAAAGGTTCACCATAGATTGACTGAATTAATGGGGGAAAAAAAAAAGATGTGAGGTCAGCGATCACACAATTTCTATAGACGGATCTCAGAAAGTTAGGAACAAGCCATTTAAGTTGAAAATCCATTATATGAGAAGCATGAAGGCACTTTCTGTCTTTAATCTTCTTAGATTATACAAAAATCCTGGCTTCAGACCAGAACTGGAGAGTGCTTATATGCTAGTGGAGCCTGGAACTTACTGCAAGTAAATTGCATCACTCTCTTTCTTAAATGTCCAGACAGTGAGTGCAGCATGTCCTGAGACTCACAAACACTCAGTCTACAGAGACAACTCAAATTGAAAAGCCTTCCAGACGTTTGGTCCAACTAATACCCTCTTTTCACTGTTTATTAAGATTATAGTTTGGATCTAATTTGAATACTTGCCAGACCATTTCCACCAGAGCTCTTAAACCCACCTCCCTCCAGGTCCTTTGAGGCTTTTAATGGGATTCACCACAATTGGACTCAAAGAGTTACTGCCCTGAATTCCCCAGGGAGAAGCAGGACTGCCCCCGCCTCGCCCCCACCGCC